>JAAIFI010000253.1:0-48340 GCA_011032875.1 Phlebia tremellosa
GAATGTGGCAGAAGTGGTGTGTAGTGTACCGCAGACAAATCCAACGTCCCGCGCGATGGTTCAGAACGGTTCTCCGTGCGTTGTGTGGCGTATCTTCCACTCAATTGTCTACTAGGAAAAGCTCCGGGGATGTGGTGAGCTCATTTTTCTGTAAGCATAATATAATGTCATCTAATCTCTTTGAAGTGAATATACATTGATCTGCATTGCTATGCACACTACACACACGTCTTGTACGCTACGTGAACGAAGTAATTGCGAGACAAATGCACACCAGCCTCAGCTTGGCCGGCCGTGGATAGGGCGTCAGGCCGGTGAAGCAAACAGCACCAAAGTTTTCAGCCACTCGGGCGCCAGACATTTTGTGCCAGGCGTCTGGGCGCGGGCAGAGAGAAATAAGGTTCAGATTGGTGTTGTTTGGCTGTGGCGATTGGATTACGTAATGTGTGGTATTATTTGGGATGTGGCTGCCCGCGCTCAGACGCATGGGGAGGAGGCTGCGTCTATCGCTGATGCGAATTTACACGTGTAGAGAGAATGACGTCGACTACTGTGATGGATCGCGGGAGACGTCCACCATACGGCTATTGGGCGCATCAATCCCGCCGCTTTCTCATTGGTCAAGCGCTCTTTTAGCGCCTAGGTTACATTCAACAAGCATTCACTATTATTTCTACTATGCAGTTGGGAATTCAACAAATTGTCGTGGTCTCGCAAGATTCTGTCTCAGTACTCGGCATAACTCATTGTATTTCATTTGTGGTACGTAACCTGTCTAATGTCACAGTTGCCTCATAGAACTCCCGTGTTTTTAGTGCTTCTGAGTAAGTATACATGCGCATTGCATGACATGTACAACCTGCTTGTTCATGCCACCTCCCTAATTGACTTTTTTTGTTAGATTTATGCATGAGAGCACGGCGCACGTTGGTGAGTTTCAGTTGTACTCCAAAAAGTGATGCAAGCTTATGGGCGCCAATATGGTCCACTGTACCTGTCGAACACCGTCATCATGTTGATCCTCAGGACGACCGTTCGATAAAGTTTATTTTATTCCTTTCTCCACTCCCACCATGTCTGATCCTCCTCTCACCCATCCCGCCTCCCCAGTCGCCTCATGCTCGGACAGCGTGAAGCGCGACGACCAGCACAAGCACCGTCGTCGCTTTGTGGGGCCCATGCCAGAGCGCATCGTGGATCCTACATCGCGCACACGCTCGCGACGCCCGCGCGACACAGAGGAGGAGGACGCCGGCGTGCGCGCCGCGATCCGCGAGCACGCGCTGCAGTTCTTCATCGGCCACGGCGGCCGCAGGGAGGACTGGGGCGAGAGCCAGGAGCACAGCGTGCGCGAGGAGATGTACACGCGGTGGAAGCAGAGCGAGTGGGGCCGCGCGCGACAGAGGAAGAGGGAGGCCAAGTACGATAGGCAGTGGATAGGCACGTCGTTTGACGTCGGTATTTTCCTTGGAGTCGATGTGCTGGCTAAAGGGTCGACACCGCATGCGCCGTCTGCTGCTTCTACGTCGCGACCTGGTGCGTCTGTTGGTGCGGAGTCTGCTGGGGCAGATACCTTCGTTACCGCGCCGTCTATGCCCCAAGCCAGCTCGTCAACTTCGTTCCTTCATCCCGATGGTGATAGGAGACCAGACAGCCAAGAGTCTACTACGCCGCTGCTGGAGGATAGCGCAGAGCTTCCTGCAATTAGGGTCAACGATACACCCTGGACCGGGTCGAGCAGGTCTTTTAATACCAATGGTGCTATTCAAACTGAAGAACCAGAGTCCATGGTCCCACCTTCCAAGGGCAAACGGGCAACGGTGCACTTCGCTGACCAACGCCCTGCCCCTCCCCACGAGGTACTCGGTCGAACTGGGGAGGACGTTGAGGAGACGAGCGCGGGCGCTGCTTGGCAAGCCTCCGTAGAAAATCAGGTCGAATGGGGAGACGTGATAATGCGAGGTACTTATCAGACGCGTCCATGGTAGCAATATGCTGATTGTAACACCAGACAGAATGCTGGTGCAGGTGTCTTTTACAAACAGTGCGACCCTCGGTGCCAATTTTGACGAGGCACAGAACCGGGTTACGCCTCATATCCAATACAACAACTGGCAGGAATACATTGTAGCATGGCGGAAAAACCGACTCGAATTGTACAAGGATCATGTGCGTAAGATTTTACGTATGATTTCAGTCACTGACAGTTTTCACATTAGGCTACACCATGCAAAGAGTGGCTTACAGGCCACAAACATCTCGCTTTTGTTATACCACTTTCTCAGGCCGGAACAAAACTTTCCTTATATTCATTCACGGATTTCACTTTCTGCATAACATGTCCTCCACACCCCGTCCGTGCACGATCGCGTCGGACAAGTCGCTGGCTTCTATACGGTACCACCAAAGGCACAAACATCTTCATTTTCAACGTCAAAGCCCGGACGCGTGCTGCTGACTGGATGTGGCAACTCTGGTGAGTCTACTTCCAAGCGAAGTTATATTATACTCATACATACGCTCAGGCGCCGCCTCGGTGGTGAGCTTCCCCCATCAGTCGAAATACGCTGTCCGATCCTAGATACCCGCATGAGAATCGATATACCCGGAAACAATGATGGAGATATTCAGGAAGTATTTACGGTATTCACCCCCGAAAACACCGTCAACCTTTGCAACAAGGTGCTACGGAACGTTGAGGACTATAATGAGATCATAATACGCGCGAACAAAGAGGGCATTCCTTTTGGCCTAGCGTGGCGGATGGGTACGAACCTGGACTGGATCTGGCAGACAGACGATGTCGAAGGCAAGGCCAGAGGTTGGGCGGTTCTGTCGAGGCTACCGTTCAAACAGGTATGCTAGCGTACAACACATCGTCTACAACTCAATTAACACATTTTTAGGGCAAGACTCAAGCCCATCTCGAGCTTCGTCTGAAAGAACATCGTCCCACGCGCGTGCGTCTGAGGGACGGCACACGCATGGACGAGCCACCAGGTCTTGAAGGCTTCGTCGACCGCATTCGCCCCACCTCACAGACGAAACAGGCGATGTACCTGACCTCCCACGATGGGTACCTGTTCTTCCTCGCCGCTGCTCAAGCGTTCCCGCCGCGTCCTCCCGGGCTCCCATCAGGTCCGGCGGATCCTAGCGACAACCGCAGAAGCGAAGCTCTCCGCGGGACGCAGCAAATCCTGCACGCGGCGGGGATGACCGACCTGCGGAACGTCGCGGCGGTGCGGCGCGCTTTCCAAGTTGTGCCGATGCAGACGGATCTGGTGGCGGCACAGGAGGCTGCTGGAGGTGAGGACACGGAGGCCTTCTGGGCACAGGCGGAGAATTTTGAGGAGGATCTTGAGGATGTGGGTGGTGAGGAGGGTCTGGTCAAGGCGCCGGATCGGTCGCAGCGGCGGATGAGGCGCTCATTTGAGCTGCTGCTGACGTCTGGTCGGGTCATCAGGTTCGAGGTACGGCTGTTCTCCTCCTCTTCGCATAAGAACGATTGATTGACAACGATGGATTGTGTTAGACCTATTCCTGTCAACACGGGCTGGAGTGGATCTCTCGTCTGCGTCCGTTGATCTCGTATTGGAGACGGCGGCATGAAGCAGATGCGAAGAATGAGATGGAACTTCTCTATGCTAGTACAGGGCGTCCGAGGATCACGCCTCTGAAACATGTGGACCCGGTTGAAGACCTTGCGCCGCCGACTCCGCCAAATCCTGACGAGTCCTCCCCCGACTTGACAACTCTGTACAATTGGTGCGTACTGGATGGATGTCGCGCAATCAGCAAGAGCGGGAGGCTGTTTTCCCGGAAGGGATTGCGAGGACGATACAAGTGAATTTTCACCGTTATGGAAACGCAACAACGTTACTAATCATTGAGCCTGCAGTCAAGTACAACTCGTTTTGCTTTCGGGTCATCTTGTTGAATTCAATATCACCAAGGCCTCGCTATACCATCGGCGTGGAAATGTCATCTATCTCCTCGACGCGTACGTCTGCTCCGGCTACTTCGCCGCCCAGCACCTGCCCGAAGGACAATACGACCCCGACGCCCCGCCCCTGGCCCACCGGTACCAAGACGGCCTGGAGTCCGACGACCGCGACGAGGACACGCTCTTCATGGTCTGGTGGTACCCGAAGACCGCGGACGCCGCCGACAGCGTCCCGCCGTTGTCGGGCAAGCGGCGCATCTCTGTCTTCCGCACGCGGAGCAGGCTGGAGCGGGACGCGTGGGTGTGGGCGGTCAAGTCCGAGGTCGAGAAGGTGGTGAGAGCGGCGCGGGACAGAGAGGAGCGCGTGCGTGCGGCGGGGGAGCTGCTGAAGACGCGACGAACTGATTTGTTGATACCCTAATATCGTACTTACTAGAGATACCCTTGCATCATTACGCACAGTCACACATATTTTCGTTTTAGCATACACAGCGCACACAACTAGCATTGGCATGTCATCACACACGAATTCGTATACCACACACAAGAATTGTTATTGATCCTGTTACCAACCAGTCAACATATAGATATATAGATCTCCAATACTACGATCCTCCAGGTGAGCCACATGAGTTGAGATTGAACGCCATTGAATCCATCTACTGCATAATCCATTTCGACATCCTCTGCAAGGCTTCAGACCTTTCCGGCTCATACCAAGGGAACACTAGAATATCGTGTACTGCATCCGGCTGCTCCAGATACTCCACATCTTTACCTAAATCCTTCTGTACCCTCTCGTGGAAGATGCGTAGCTGATCCCTGAAAACCTCGCTACCGCCGGCCAGGATGAACATCCGCGGGAACCCTTTAAAGGACACCTCCAGCGTCGGCGACTGCGACGCAGGCGAGATATACGGGTTGGACAGCGCTGCGTTGTGGCCCAGAAGGCCGACGAAATTGGCGGGCATGTGATCGATTTCGGGAAACACGTTATACAGGAAGTCGATGGGGGTGTTCGTGGGGACGGAGCCGCCTACTTTGCGATCGGAGCCGCTGAGGTCGACCCATGGAGAGCATAGGACGAGGGCACTAGGGGGGGCAGGAAGACCAGCGAGACCTCGGTTCTCGATCAAGTAGCGCACCAATGCCAGCGAGAGGTTCCCGCCAGCGGAGTCTCCCTGAAGGATGATGTCGGAGGGGTCGAAGCCAACTTCACGAACGAGGTAGTTGTAGCCCGCTATCGCGTCCAGGAGCGCGGTAGGGAAGGGGTGGATTGGATTGTCGGGCGGGCCTTTCGTGCGACGGTACTCGATAAGAAAGGCGCGACGGATGGTTGGGGTATGCTGAAGAAGGCCACGCGGAGCGTTGGACGTCGCTTCGCCCGGGTGGGCGGAGTATAACGCGTACGCGCCGCCGTGTATGAAGTAGATGACTTTCTCGTCGGGCGCGGGAGGTGCGCCGGTGAGATCATGACGGCCATCTTTCTGCATCCAGTACCCAGGGATACGAGCGCACTCCACGCCAGCCAGTTCAGCCCATTTCTTCAGCTGACCGACTATCAGATGCGGGGTGGGCGCTACCCACGCGCCCCCTTCTCCTCTGATGGCAAGATAATCGGGGGTGGGCGTGAGGGGACCAGCTCTACAACGGTGTTCAGCACGGTTAACAATTAAAATCGAATGATATCTCACTTCGCAACCGTGTACAGGAGATGCTTCAATGTGGTCATCACAAGAGCACGCTTGTAAGACCATGTCGGCTTCGGTCGGTTCGAAGGGGGTATAAGGTATAAGGTCCACAGTGGAAAGCGGAGCAGGAGCCCAAATGCTCGGTAGGTCATATAAGCAGCTCGCCATGGCTGCTGTCCATATGGAAGGTCTGTTGAGGCTCTCGGGGCCATAGTGCGCTGAGGATTTCCGCGGTAAAGACGACAACAGTCGCCCTGCTCATCCCCATCTCACGGCCACTATATAGTGGGTCGGCCTGCAGGGTATGTCAGCTACCGGTGCGTGCGAGTAAGTTTGACTGAACTTACCATGGTGGTTCTGAATCTGATATGCATGTTGGCTGCAATCATGTTCGGTTGAAGCAGAACAGTGGCTCGACTTGAGGCGCTTGCACATCGCTGGATTTGCACGACAAGCCTACCTTACAGTCAATACGTTCACCAACAAATTCACTTATCAATTCTCAGAGCTGGGTTATCTGCGCTATATCATTTGCACAAATCCCCACTAGCGCTTCAAACTTACCCGACCGTACTTCAAAGTTTCAACTCGAACCTTGAATTAACGTTCTGCTGCAATCAAACGCAGTGGTAGCAGTGCTCACAGTCACCATCATAGAGTCTTCCCGGTGCGTACGTCCGTCGTCTTCACGCGTCGTGAACTCATCGTCAAGCAATCTGTAGCCTAGAAGTTATACGCATTTTGACTCACGCTCCGTGCTAAATTCACTGTGGCGTTTGACTTGGCTGCACATATCAATACCGACGCCTCGTACCGTATACTTTGTGAGATAGTCTTACATTCACTGCACTCAGGAAGTGGATTAACTTTTCGGCGCTAGGTCTTCAAGCGTGAAGTGCAACATATTATACGATGTCGAGCTTCATCAAGTTCACTCCTGAAACCTTGAAAAACAACCCCTTCATGCCGCCGAAAGATGGGCGGTGTCTGATCAACACGATTCTGCCTATCGAGCTGCTGTCGCACATCTTCGAGATCGGCGCTTTCGAGGAGGACCCCAAGCCTGAGCCAGAACTCAATGAACCAGATTCCGAAAGTGACACCACGTCACACGACTCAGACGATAGCTGGCAAACAGAGGACTCCAACGGGAATGCGACCAGAGCTCGCAGACCGATGCCTGAGGGCAAACGTGCTTATCTAATCCCCGAGGAGTTCCAGATTCTCGTCAGCCATGTTTGCAAGCACTGGCGCGATGTTGCTCTGAACAATCCCTTCTTATGGTCCACCATCGAGTTCGAGGGTTACCATACCTTTGACATGAACATCGCATATCTGGATCGCGCCCAAGATGCGCCCCTTACGATCTCGATAGACTGCGCTCTTGATGATGAAGAACGGAGCCGGGACGAAGACGAAGCATTAAAGAAGATAATAAGCGCGATACGGCAGCCTCTATACGTCAATCTACGGTCATTCCTTCGGTTGATCACACCACGCGTGAAACAATGGCAATCCCTCGAAGTGATGGTGTCGCACTATCTGCTTATGCAGCTCGTTCTCGAGACCCTCGGGAACATAACGTCTGCACCGATGTTAGAAGTCCTACAGCTGTATTTCTATGAAGATGATGAAGAGCTTGTAAATTTTCAGCCACCGAGTTTCAAGGACCATAACTTCGTGCTGTTCCACGGAAATGCGCCAAATTTAAGCAAGGTCTCGCTGTGGGGAGTCCACCTCAACTGGTCGAAGTCCACGTTCCTCAGCGGTCTGATCGAACTGGAGCTGACGTACCACGCGCTTGACGTGCGACCGGCATATCGCGACTTCCTTCGCATCGTGGAAACGTCGCCAGACCTCCGTTCTCTTTCACTCGGCCAGTCAGGGCCAGCTGGAACGCCAGTCGACTGGCTTGACAGCGTTATGGAGGGCCGCGATGCTCCCGACGCAGGCGAAGTCCCAATGTCCATAACGCTCCCTGTGTCAGATTTGATGCTTGGTTTTCTACCTCAGGAATATGTCCTCGCTCTTTTGGACAAGATGCATCTGCCGAACCTAACCTCGCTCGCGCTTGACTTCGAAGAGGAGGATCATAGCCCCCTCCTGTCGTACTTGTCCCATCCAAGAAGGGATAGCAACAAGTCGTTGATCGCAGGTCTAGATGCGCTGAAAGTCTCTGGGCTCCATTGCGACGACTTCTCAGTCCTTTGTCACGCCTTCACACAGATGCAAAACTTGCGAACGCTCTTTATCAACTGTCATCACCTCGGCTTCCTCTGGTACCGATTACTTTTCAGGCCGGAGCTCCTCGTACCTGGCGTGACAATGTTTTGTCCTAGGCTGGAAGCATTGACTATCGCCGGTGCGGAAGGATTTGATGTGAGGCAGTTGGTCGAGGAAAGGCTAAAGAGAGGCTGTCCGTTGAAGAGGGTCCGCATGGAGGAGACCAATGACCTTGACTTCGAGGACGAGATGTGGATGGCGGAACACCTGGAGTCGCTGGACTTCTTCGAATGCTCGGACGACGAAGATGAAATAATCGAAATTGATATGGAGGACACGGAAGACGAGAACAACAACGTCAACAATCTCGACCAGGAAATGGCTGAGGAGGATGACGAAAATAACGAGTGGACGGACGTGGATTAGTACGTGGCCAGGTTTCAAGCTCAAGTGTCATGCCTACTCCCAGCAGTGCGTATATCCCGTATCATACATAGCATATCAATAAATGCAGATATGTTCAGCGGGCAGGCGCGCAACTAGTGTCTCTTTTCCTTATCAGTCAACTTAGAGGCGTGGGATACCTTCCACTATTGAGCTTTAACCCGTTCCTCGGGAACGACATTTCCATATCGCAGTGTGAGTTGATAACTACACCTTCACACTGACCGTCTCAAATAGGAAGAATCTGATAAACGAGGCCACTGGAATAAAATCACTCTTCACATTCGAGTGCCGCATGTGGAAGCGACTCTGGCATTACTAGGCGGCGCACTTGCAGCGCGCTACCGTCTGCACAAAGGTTTCTCTTGACGATTCCACGCGGCTGTACCACTCATACAACTATATAATGGATCCTGTCACGACGTTCACGGGCGACCAGAATACGGGTCTCCCGCCTCCCCTCCAACGCAGAAATGACCACCTTTTTCGAATGCTATGGCCCCGAATACGACCCCCTTGCAGAGGCTTGGATTTCAAAATTGAAGTCATACACTCTGAAGCTGCAGCCTACTATTGACCCTCGAGTTTTATACCCTGGCGTCGATGAGTCTCTCGACTCGTATTGTGAGCCGTTGCCGTCCGTCGGCCCCGAGGGCACATCTGTGCCATATGTCACAGCATTTGACAGTCTTGAAGAGTGGGTCGTTCTTGCACATACCGCGCCCTCGAATACTGATGCACATTCCCGGACAGTTCAGTATTTGCGCCTGTATCGTTCGACGCGTACTTGAGCTTTTCCGACTATAATACAAGTACTCCTGAACTCACTCCTGATATGGGCCTAATGGACCTATCATCTGAGGGCGAGGATGAAGGCGGAGATGAAGATGCTGAAGATGGCGATTGCGATGGAGAAGAATCTTCCCCAGTTCCACTGTCATGCATCGACCAGTGCGACAATTCCACCCTCTCTTCAGAGACTCCTTTGTCCTCTATTTCGGACCTTTCTTCGAGCTCCTCTGCTTCTGTAAGATTGCTGGACGGCTGTGAAGAGGACGCGGACGGCGAGAGTGAGGATGGCTCCGACTCTGACTCTGACTCTGAGTACACACTATCCGAATTCGCTTCATCATCTCGTCTCCTGCCCTTGAAAGAACGTCCCGCGTACACAAGGATTCGAGCGTTGCGCGACCGGACGTCCAGCGCGTCTGCTTCCTCTTCTAGTTCCACGTCCTCTCGACGCGTCAAGCGCTCGGCCCGCTCGCAGCTCAAAGATCATAGCTTGTCTAAGGCGGCTTCTGCCTCGCCGCGGCAGGTCAAGTCGCGTTGCGTCCAAGTACCCGCAGATTTCGTGTGCCCAGAGGCTGTCAACTTCCACTGCCCCGTCCCGGGCTGCACCCACGTCCAGCGTAACCATCGCAAGCTGGACCTGGACCGGCACATCGACGCCCACTACGCCCGCGCACGCAAGTATTGGATCTGCTGCGGCTTACCCGTGTCGCAGGCGACACATGCATATGAAGCCAGTGACGCGAAGTTTTGGCCGGAGACCGGCCAGATCATGGTCGGCGGGTGTGGCATCTCACTGGCGAGGAAGGACGCATTGAAGAGACATCTTAACATCTCCGGGGAGTGCTATGGAGATGCGAATGGTGATTGGATCCCTGGGAACAAACGCAAATACTAGGCTTGTCCAGTTACTGGAACGCTTGTTCTTACGTTTTACCTCCAGTTTCTATGTCTGCAAGCTGGTTTTCTTGCTCTCCCTATCGCACGCGCTATCGCATTGTCGCGCAACGGGATACATACAGTTGTATACTGTCTGTTTCTCATCAATATCCCCGTGTATATTCCCTTCGCTTTCAGTACTCCGGCAATGGCCATCAAATAGCTAATTCTCGTGGCGTCGCATGCTGATAACCGTTTACTTTTTACCAAGACTCGGATTGGCCCAGAAAATAACAAGGGATGAACAAGATTGCATGTTGCTACGCGAAGCATTCAATCTAAAGATTAGTGTATGAGCGTGGAAGGCACGTTCGGACGTGGTCAGTATACTGTCGGGCATTCACGACTTCGATGCAAACTCGCCAGTTGAATATATAACAAGATGAACATACGAAACGGTATTGGAGGAGATATACTGTTACATTCCCGAGAGTAGTGCCCCAATGAGACCAAAAAACTGACTTGTGAGGCAAGTTTGATAGCAGACAGTATTTGAGTCGTGTGGATCACTTCGACCCACGCCTACTGTACAAGAGCAGCATTGCTACCGCAGCCTGCGGTAGAGGCGTTTGTGGGAACCACGGTGAACACAAAGTTTGCGCCCTCGAACAGGCCACTTCCGCCCTGAAAATCCGTGCATATCGGTAATAAACGTGGACTAGTAGATTCGTTTAGACGTACCAGAGGGCAGACTTGTGAGACGAGGGTGAGAGCACTGATGCAGTTGGCCACGTTGATTTTGTTGCCAGCAGCAGCTGGACGGTCGTTCCAGGCAAAGAAGTTACCTGGAAAGAGAACATTGAGCATAGCAGATCCTTCGCACGGCCGGGGAATGTACATACAAACTGGTCCTGCGGTATTGACGCAGCGAGCAGCATTGTCAAACTGCCCAACCTGTGGATGCGGTCAGTTGAACTCAGGACGTTTATCTACTCATCACGTCTCACTGTAATATTTTGAACGGACGAACAGAACGTGCTGATGGCACTGGTGCAGTTCCCCTGAACACCGGTCTTGAAGCAGCCGACATCCTGTGCAAGGGCTGGCACTGCAGCAAGATACAGCGCAATGCTGGTCAAAACCTAATGGAACGTTGTTCATTTGACACTAGAACCAAGGCAGTGAGGGGACTTACGAGGCGAGAAGCAAAAAACATCGCAGTAAAGATTGTTAAACTTGTAGACAATGTGGAGGGGAAGAAAGTCGTGCCTTCTCGGTGTTTCCGAGAGCTGGGTACCACTTTATATACCTAATGTGACCCTCACAGTCTGTTTTGAGTACGGAAGGGCCTTCGAAACACATTTACATTCCCACTGGTCTAGGTGTGACTATGACTGGGCCTGAGATGATTAGTATTGATGAACGTTCACGTATTAAATAATGCTTTCCCGCAGATCGTAGTCACTGTACCGCTATTATCTCTAAGACGGTGCCGTATTTCCGATGGATAGCCTCTTCGTCTTCTTAAATTGTCCTTTTGGGGGCAATCTGTCTCGCAGGGACTTGATGACTAGTGCCCCTGTGGCCGTTGGACTATGTTGTGTCTGATCGGGCATCTTGTGGGTGGCCTGCAATAAGGCTCTTCCATTTGGCACGGTAGCGTGCATACCCATGCCAATCATCGTTTCCCACCCGTGGATTCGCGACTTGATCACAATTGCTTTCGTGTATCTAGGTGCGCATGCTGGCCGCATAGTGGTAATCAGTAAAATTCAGCAAGAACGTGCACATAGCCCTGATTGGTTGCCATGAGGCTCGTTAAAAGAACGTTGTAGCGGAGGCAAGGTCATAAAAGTCAAGCAAGGAGAGGTTACTGAAGACGGAAGACGGAAGACGGGTGCAGATATAAATCAATGATGTTGAGAGCCTCACGTACAGTTTTGTCGACATAGTTTGTATAGCCTAGAATTTACGGAAATTAAGCTCTTGGATGATTAGTGCATGTGCTGGATTCCATGCTTGACTCGGCGTCGTAGTGATACCGCTTCTGGTCCTTGGTGCGTAGTTCCGGGCAAGCCGGGCGACTGTAGGCGCACCTGGGATTCTTCAATGCTAGATGTTCTGCAGAGATTCCATGACAGAACGATGGATACAGTGCTTTAGCTCGAGATGTATATCTGCGAGAGAGTTAGCAGTAGGCAAGTGTCTGCCGCCAACAGTTCTTTCTCCAATGCCTTGCGCATATCGAAGTTCAGAGCTCCGATGTCGGATCGATCGATTTCAACTCAGCGCCTCTTACTATTGAACTGCGACCGTCACCATCCCGCCACAAGTACCGTCCTTCACACCTTGACAGTCTTTATCTCCTACAACTCTACTCTAATCGCGCGTGTCAGTTGGTTCTGCCATGTCAAGGGGTAGCAAGGAAACGAGCGCAGGCATACTAAAAAGTTCAATGAGAGACAATTACGCTGAACACGGCGTAGATGAGGTAAGAAACTAGTTGCTCCTCGAGTCCGCGGTTCCGATCCTCTCTACTCTAACCAAATCCAGTATTACAGAAAGGTGGGGTCGACTTATCGCAACCCTCACTTCCCTGGAATCCGGAACGACCTTTTCTTGTGGCTGAACAAGTATGTGGACCGTACCTTCAACAAAGCTTCTGGTCTCTGATGAAGAGCAGATGGTGGACCATAGAGCACTCTAGGGTGGAGAATAGTGGTTTCACCATTTTTGATATGGCATGCGGTGAGATAAATTGAGCAGATAGTATACTGTATACGTATAACTCATTCTATCACATCTAGGCAGGTAGTAACTTCTACCCTCGGAATCCCGACGTCAACTGAGGCAGTGGTCTGTCAGCGGAGAGGTGGTAATATCTCTCATGGAATGGTGGAAAACGGGAAACGCTGTCTATAGTCAGCACTCGAATACCACCATGCAACCGGAAGGCGGAAATTCCGGACGGGTTGTTGCAACTCCTCGTGGAAAGCCGAACCCTTTCATGCCTCCTCCCATAGGGCCAGAAGCGGCTTCACCAAGACTATTGGCGGCAGATCCAGTAAGAGTCCTCCCCCTCATTCAGATGCTATCATCCTTCTGACTCTCTCCAGTTCACGGCCGAAGCATTTCATAGCAGGACTAGACTGTTGCATTGCTCGAACCTCTCATTTAGAGACGTTGCTGAAGGAGTTCTCCCGGAACACTCTCTTGCCCCAGCTGATACGAGCAATTTTACGCCGAAATTAGACACCTCGACCTTCGCGACGGGCAGCGTCCTAGAGATGACAGTATGCTCGTTCGCTCTACATCTTATCGAATCGCCATCAGAACTATTCAGTTTACTATGGGAGCTCAGGTTAGTCTCGTTCGTCTTTCTCCTCTGCTGAGCGAACTTAGATCGCTCGTTTTAGTACCAAATGTCGATGGCTAGTCGTTCTGGCACCGCATAAGCGTCCGGAGGTGCGGAAATTCCTGGATTACGGTGTACTAGCTAACTCGGTGTTACAGATTAAGGATGGATGGGGGTGGAGTAAGTGGAACGTGGGTGATTGGAGAGAGTGTGGTATGAGCGAGTCCGGGGGAGAGTTGCTACAAGACAGGTGAGTCGTGTACTAAGTCGAACTATATGTACTAATAATTATTGCACAGGGTTCATTGTCGCGTGTATCGTAGTCTGAATGTAACTTAAAGAATCCATGGTTCCAATCTATCTGTGCTCTGTCATGACTTAATGCCACGCTGATCACTTAATCGCCAGGACCAGCCTGCAGGTTGTTGAGGGAGTGATGTTGCGCGTAGAGCGCACGGGCTTTACTTCTGCTGTATCCTGCTGCTGTCAGTAATGTTGATCACACGGCACCAATGATTTACTTACAGACATGCCACTCTTCACGATATAATGCAATTGCAAGACGAGTAGTCTTGCTTGCAGTGTTCAGAATCGACTGGGATCTGAACGGTGCCCTCCTTTGCATCCGAGGTAAGCGCTACGAAGTGGTCCATGTCTCGGCTGGCGGATACAGAGAAGGATAAGTTAGGGTGTTTGATAATAAGTAGTGGGTGCGCGAAGAATCTGTTGCTGGGACCGTTGCACCCGCCTCCGTCTTATAGGTGGAAGCGCATGGCTGCGGTGGACGATAGGTACATTGACTCAAGGCGCAAAGATGACCCTTGGCTACACCGCTTTTACGGGACACAAGAATTGCGTTGCATCCTCATGTCCAACTTCTCAGCACGTTGTGGCACCGCGGTATTGTTTATATTAACTTCAACATCTGCATCGATCACTTATAAGTTAGTGGTTATAAGCCTTATTGTGTTACCGGGCGGTTGACATCGGAGTTTATTGTGTTCTGCAGACATCCCGTCCTTGGACGTAAGTTTCAATTTCCGTTTGCTGTACTCGCTGATTGAGAGAGCGGTAGGCATATTGTCGTGAGTTGCCGTCCACCCTCTGCAACTTGTCAGTCCGCAGTGTGAAACTGATAATGTCATTGACAACGACTTGACGTCTAGAAAGTTAATATGCAGAGCTTGTCTGGGCACAGCAATGAGTAACTACGCCGACGACGCTTCTCGGTATGATAACAGTGCTTCAGCAACTCGGAGCTTGATATCCGTCCTATTAGGTGGGCCCAAAGTGTGCCAGCGACTCTAGAAGCCCGCAAGGTTGGGTGATTGCTCGTACATGCCACATGATAGGGCATCGTTATGTGTGTTTAGTTGCTATAGTGGCCGCCTTTCCTGTAAATTACTCGCGAGGTACTCGTAACTTCAAAGTACCTGAGAGGGGAGCTCAAGGGAGCTTTGCATACTGAACGTTCCGATTACGCAATGTCTCACGGGCGTGCACTCACGTGATCGTGTCGCGATTCGCGACCCGCGACGCGACTGGCACTAAAACGCGTCTCCACCGTACGTCGCGCTAGTACTGTGATTACTAGAACGGAATATAACTTTCTCTCTCTCGACATAGAAGAGGCGACCCTCCAAATTTGGATGCGATAGAGGACAAGGCATCAACTGAAGTAGGCACTTGGTGATGACATCGTTCGACCGTGGAACTGATTGGAGAGTCTATATCATATATCAAGTTTCGACGCAGCTTGAACATTTTCACCGACAGCCTTGCCCAGTGCTAAATACATCGATAGTCACGTGTACAAAATAAATCTGTTGCGTCTAGGTAAGGTTCTAGGCAAGTTTAAGGCAAGATGTTGCAAGATCGTTGCTAAATAAACCCCATCAGAGCATGTCATGAAGAGCACGATAATACCTCCTACCATCTACTAGTTTGGTCTTTTCTGTTGCAAGATCAGTCCCCATAAATATATCCCGCACACAAGATATTAGATCGCTTGTAATTTGTTCGGCGTTCGAAGGTCTTTCTCCTTCATAATGAATAACGGGAGTCGTCTCATATTCACCGAGCCGATAGAGATATTCGGGGCCGTCTCGATCATTATGATGATCATCTAGGTTGCAAAGCAAATATCTTGTGGTGTCGTAGATTTCCCCGGAAATGGAGTGCAAGATAGCCTTCCATTCTATCTGATCACGGTCGTACTCATAATCAGACGTGATATCAAGGCAGAGTAACTTGGGGCTCTCCCTCATCATCGCGGCCAGATCCTACAACATAGTTCTTGAGACTTTGTCTGCAATGAAGGAATCAAGTTACGCACCGGCCAGTGTGTGAAATAACCCAATCTTAAATGTAGATACTCCAAAGATGGCGCCTCCTGTGCTAACCGCGGAAACAGCGAGGGCGTGCCAGGCCAAGCAGCATACATTACCAAGGTACAGGGAGAGGTTCTCCGCACTATCTCGACAATGATATGTTCGTATGCCTCTATTGAGGGCGCAACGTCTTCCCACTCGTTCTGCATAAGCACTCGTCTGACTGTGTAGGCAATCAGTGGCAATAATCGATACAGGGCATATGCACTGCCAGCGATCTCAGCTAACTTAGTCCATCGCGCGGGTGGAGACTCCAAGTTCGGGTCGGATTCCACTTCCTGTACTCCCATAAGAGACTCTAGGCCAGGGAAGAGCGTTCCGAGTAAGGCAGTATTACCATAGGCTTTCGTAACGGTGAGTTTACGGATAGATGGAAGCGATGGCACCGTCGGCTCCAGGGTGACGGAATCTATGGTCAGCACAGAGAGGTGTCGGAACCGGGATAAGTTTCTTAGTGCGAACATGCACAACCTCGAGGGGTGACATCCGACTTGAAATTCCAGCGAGACGGTCCGTAAATCGGATTGAATTCTGCCAAGCAAACTCGCCGTGGCGAATCCGACGTGATCTAAGCATAGCTCGGAAAGGTTTGGGAAGGTGCAGACGGCCATGGTTATGTCGCAGTAACCAGCCCTGAAAAAGTCGTCCGAATGCGCTACGGATAGACGGCAGAGGTTCTTTGCTTCCGTGAGGATGTTGGCTATGGCAGGGAGACACCTGCAATCGCCCCGATGCCAGTCCCGAATTCTCAGATTCCGCAGATAGACCAAACGACCCTCTTGCCAGTGCCCCGCGTATTTCCAGTTCCAAATACTTGTCAAGTACGAACATGAGATGAGGTTCAACTCCGAATACCGTAGCGGAAGTGTGAGTTCATTCAACCTTTTGCAGGTCGCTCGGATCCGGCGAATGTACCAATCGTCCAAATAACCGAAGATGAGGCGGAGAACGTCGTCATCCAGGAACAGTAAACATGAGGACCTAGTGGAAGGTGATGCGGCCGAGTTCTCGACGGGTGAGGCCTCCATGATACAGAGTACAGTCAGCTGAAGAGCGCAGTGTCAAGGAGGTATTGATGGTGTCGGGACAGATGGTGGACTGGATAGATAATAAAGTTGTGGTCGCGCCATTTATAACGGTGAATGGCCGTGGCCTAGTACGTCGAAGTGTTTGTTATTCCTTTGAGGACAAGAATGCGAGCGGCCGATCTGGAGAGTGGCACGTGCCGGATAGAGGTCCTCTTTCGACAAAGTCATCTGCACACTGCCATAAACACAAAACAAACTCTGCCAGATACGCAGTTTTATCGTGCTCAGAGTATTGATGATTCACAGGGACAAAGTCATGAATTTGCTTACAGGGCATGCCCCAGACAATTAACGCAACAGGTAAATGGAACTACCCAGGACTACCCTCCAGACGAGTTTCATATCTGATAGATTGTCTTATTGCGCTAGACTTGATAGTCTGCGCCTTCGTTGACTTCATCATACAGACTCCGCTTGATAGGTGCTCGAGTTTGCCATGGTGTATAGTCGATCTTTGTCCTCGTTGTCGAGCACCAACGCTCTAAACACCCCGTGCTTATTCTTCAGCAATTCACTTGGCTTGTCAAATTCGACCTATACTCGTCAAATTAGTAAATTACCATCGCAGAGTCGTGAGCAAACTGACAAGACGACCGGCATTGAGGACCATCTTTCCGGGTTGGTCAGTGGGTATCAAACATTCACGAGAAATCTACCACTCACTATGCGATCGGCGTCCATTATCGTTTGCAAACGGTGTGCAACAATAAGTACAGTAACGTCTTTTCCAAGTCGTTGTCTCAGTGAAGTCTGAATCAACATGTCTGTTTCGTAATCTTGGCCATTTCATGTGAGTATGTCAAAGTATGTACGTCCAGTAAACTTACCTATTGCCGAGGTTGCTAAACCAGATATGTCGGTATAAACAATGCTTTACAGGTCATCGTGATAGCGCTGGCACATACCTTCATCCATGATGAGGAGCTTGCTTTGACGGACGAGAGCTCGAGCAAGGGACAAGATTTGCCTCTGGCCCAAAGACAGATTGCTACCACCGCTGGATATCACACTATCCAGAGTGAGGCGGTTCTGTTGCCTTTCGTCCTGTACGGAAAAGAAGCCAGATACACGGAGAGCCTCGTAAAGCACAACATCTTCATATTGAGAGAATGGATCTAGGTTTTGTCGTAGCGTCCCGTGAAGTAACTCCGGCTGGGTATCCGTCAATTAGTACAGAAGTGGAAAGCCTCGTTGAGTGGCGTACAGTTTGAGGTATGATAGTGATGTTCGAACGCAAACAATCCAGATTTATCGTATCCATAGGGATACCGTCATAGATCATCGTGCCTCTTGTCAATATACAGCGTAACAGGGCCAGAGTGAACGTGCTCTGTTGAAATGGTGAGAAGAAACATGAGTAACACAATCTCCTAGCACTTACCTTTCCGCTTCCTGTCCTACCGACTACAGTTTGGTCAGTTTCAGAGACAGCTCGAGCGATAACCGACCATATATACCTATGCCTATTCGCTCCCCAGATTTAATATGACAGGAGATATCTTGCAACACGTCTGGGCCATCCTGTCAATGAGATGAAATGTTAGACGGTATATGCACCACGGTCTCGAGCGGACATACGGGTGAATAACGACAATACAGATTCTCGATGATTAGTTCTCCGCTAGTGGGCCAATACGCGGGGGGTATGCCATCTTCCGCAGGTTCGAGTTCCTGCTCAGCATCGATGTACTGCTGAATGCGTTCCAAACTATTGCCTGCAGAGCGTCGTCATTATCCTTGAATATAATAGGCTGAATGATGCATACCGCTAACTTCAAGATCATTTAAATTACGAATCCACCACAAAAGCATTCCAGTGAACCCAACTAATGCCACGGGGTGAGTGTGATGGAAAGGAGGTGTTTGTAAATTACATACCAGCCATGTTCAAGGAGAATCCGGTATTTGAAGCACCGGCACTACTGAAATAAACCAAGTAGGCGGCAAGAGCAGCAGCGAAAAACCCAGACAACATATCGATACGGATAGCAATCCACCTACCGAAGGGTATCATAGGCGACAGTTGAGCGTAAGGAATGCAGATCTTACCTATTTAGACCAAAGAATGTCCTTGCTGGCAGAGAGTATGCGTCTATTCGTTTATATGATTCTAATTTGAAGGCAGTTTGAGCTCCGTATGCGCGAAGTGAGACTTTTCGCGTTATGTCAGTACCTGATGCCTGTGGCAATGAGAGCACTGACCGAGTCCGCTCATTGCTGCTCCTAAATGTGCAACGACCGGGGCACGGGCATTGCTCATTTCCCGTTTGACAGCAAGTTGAGCGTGCATGTAAATCTGTCCGCACCATGCCCCTAGGATTGCGACCAATATCCCTGGTAATATGAAAACCGGGGCGATAATCACAACTGCTGCGAACTTGACTAGCATTGAGGCTGTCATCTCTAGAAGATTTCTGAAAGACGACGAGATTGGGCCATCGACTGATTGAATACAAATTAGACAAGCGTTTACTTGCTGCAAGTTTCTTACCTGCTTGAATGTCCTGAGTACATCTGGTGATGATTCTAGACGTAGGAGTCATATCAATCCACCTTCATATAGGAAGAGGATTAGAGCTGCGTATACAGATTTAGGGTATCACGTCTCACCTGAGCGTTGTCCTCATGACGGAGCTAATCAGTCGTTCATGGATCGTCCGTGATGCCGCTAAGGAGCCATAGACGAAGACATAGCGTGCCGTCAGGTATACACAAACCATGATACACAACAAGACAAAGTATAGTGCAATGTAACTGCAGATGTAAAGCTAGCGGGTCAGCGTCCGAAGGAGGGTATCTTTTCTTCACCAGAACATACCCGACAACGTTAACGTCAGAAGGGTTGTGGGTCTCATATTGTGCAGCCCAGAAGCCCATATACCAGGACTGTAAAGACTCCGTCAAGCCGGTGAGCAGCAAACCTCCCAAGAATAAGGACCAGAACACAAAGGGTCTGTTGCTCCCGAGGGTTGTGAGATACAGTTTTACTATGCCGGATCTCAGTGCATTGTTTTGGAAAAATAATCATTGTGCAACGTACTCGCATCCCATCCAACATGTCCTTCCGAGATCTCCTCAGATACGACCAAAGTACCACCAGCTTTAATCGATTTGATGTCTGAACCAGCGCGCTCTGGTGTAGCATGGCTCGGCCCTTCTTCTGTAATTGAGGCAGGAGTTTCTACGCCCTTAGAGAGGATTCTCTTGACAGAGCCCTGAGTGGCGATCCTTCCACCAACTTCCAAGGACACTACGAAGTCCGCAATTGGCCGTACCACGTGGATATTGTGTGTCTTCAAGGGTGTGAGCAAAAGCCAGCGCCCGGAATATTGCTCACTCACCACCAGAAGGACTGTTCGCCCTCGCAAAAGATCGCCTTTCAAGCATTTTTCCACTATCCACGTTGCTGTGTGGCTATCGAGAGAAGCAAATATCTAGTACATATGAGTGCGCGAGAACCTTCATATAAGTGAATTATACTTACATCATCCAAGAGCAAGGTCTTGGCCGATGAATATATCGCTCTTGCAAGAGTGATACGTGTCTGTGTCATAATCATAGATACGATCGCTTATATTGTTGACGGAGACACCTTACCTTTTGACCACCACTGGTAAGGGGACGTGCTGCGTAAGCATATTATTTCAGAGAATGGATCAAACTTCACCTCAGTGTCAATCCTTTCTCACCGACTTCGGTGTTGTCACCGGCAGTAAGAAGGCTCAAGTCGAACTTCAGAGCGCACTGATAGAGCACTTTGTTGTACCTGTCTTCATCGAAGGAGGAACCGAACAAAATGTTGTTCTTGAAGAAGAGTCAGTTGGCTGATCGAACAGCAACAGTTCAATCTTACTCGAATTGTCTCGTTCTGGACCCACGACTCTTGTGCAGCATAGGCCACTCCAGAATGACGAGGTAAGTGGAAATAGGAATTCTCACTAAGAGGCTCGAAATGCAATTCGCCTGGTCAGGGACGTCAGACAGTGTGAGCACCTGTCAGAGTGAACACAATGTTACCCAATAAAGCTAGCAGCAAAGCGGTCTTTCCAGATCCCGTCGGTCCAATGATGATATTAATGGCATTGTTCTTGAAGGTCAGGGTATCTTCGATTTGGAGAGCATAACCACGTCCGGAAATGGGGAGATTTGATGTACCATCATTCTCGTTTGTCCAGGTAAAGACGGCCTCGCGAATGCCAATAAGATCAGAGTCGTCCTCGATATGGGACGATTCGTCGTTTCCACCGGCATACGAGTCCAACAGTTCTGTCTATTATGATTAAGATATTGAACCACTGGATGTGACGTTGTATCAGTACGGAAGTCTTACCTTGAGTAAGAAGTCGTTGACGCGATCACCAGATACTTTCGCTGAACAATGAGCGTGTGCATTAGCCCAAAAGCTCAGACATAGCACAAATAAACTCCTTTTACCCTCGACTATGGTAGGGATCATGCCAAAAATCATGCGCAGATTGTCCCGAAGCATCTGGAAAACAGACATTGAGGAGAACACTCGAGAAGCTACAAATCTCGATGAGTATGAGGACAATCATTAGGATCAGACTCGCACCAGTAAGGTCTTGCTTCATAAAGACAGTCTGCGAAGTGTTGTAAGTATGTATGACAGATTCTGACAATGATAAATATACCGACATAAGCAATAAAGGTGAACACCATGGTCAACACGGGAATTGCGAAGCTTTGATGTAGTGTAAACATAGAGATATAGCCTACTTGTTGCCACTCACTTCAACAGGCCGTTCGATAGCTCCAGCAATCTGAACCGCTTTAGATATACGAGTTCATTTTCACGTTTTTCCGCTATTTGATTGATCGTCTTCGATTCCCAACCGAACATCTACAGGAATTATAGAGCTCAGAAAAGTAGGAGTCCAGAAGGTGCTGTAGGCCTACCTTAATCATGCGGATGACCTGTACAGCTATCCATCGAGGTGAGTCCGGACCAGCTTCATGCACTGATCTAACTCACCCTCACTAACGGTTCCCACCCTAGCATCGGTCTAGAGAGATTGAGCGCCACGTACTGATTAAGTCTCAGCATAGACGTACATTCTTCATCCTCTCCGCCTGCACCTTCTGAAGGACTTTGGCTATATACCCAGGAACTGGGAGCATGATAAGAATGACCGATAAGCCGACCATGGAACTATACAGTACATGTCATTGAAAGGACCAACATAACCAAAACAACGATAAGTAAACACACCTCCAGCCTAAAATTGCGTATAGAAAGCATATACAAAGGATTGCTTGGAAGGGTATAGTAATCACTGCGCTCTGTTCAGTGTAACGCATCAACTTCGAGGACTGAACGATACGGACCGAGATGGAGCCAATCGATACCACCGATTAGACTATTCATATCAGACGTCATTAAGTTAAGCAGTCTTCCGGTGACATTGGAAATTTGTGGACTCTTGATCGAAATACGCGTTTCGGGCTCCTTGGTCTCTTTAGTCTGGAGGCCGGGTTTTGTTGGTACCGCTCGCTGTTCAGGTTCAGTACGTCCAGACGAGTTTTGAGCATCGGAGTTAGCAGCCTGGGTATCCTCTCCCGTGTCGGGTTCTTCAGCCAATGATAGAGAGTCAGAAGATATCGCTGTAGTAGACGCGACACCATGGGATGAGGATGCGCCTACATCAGCTTTGACACGGATGCGAAGTGCATGGTTGAAAACCAGTTGTGTTATCAGCGCTTCCATCTGTATACGCATTCTGTTCTAGACCGGCATAAGAAACATGAAGATACCAACACTGATCAGACGTACTGCGACGAAAATGTACCATGAATTCAGGATGGAATTCAAGATAGGTCCCACTGCGAGCCACGCAATCCACACCCATGGACGAACAATGTCGGGTGGACCACTCCGCGATAGATAACTATTGGCGTGTCAATTTGACTGGAAGAAGGTATGAATCATAACGCACTTCAGAAGCCGATATATACCGATTGGTCCGGCAAAGCTAGTGACCACCTGCATAAAACAGTGAAATCCGACGTTAATGAAGTCATTACATACACAACTACGGACACACCCGAAGACTGAGCGTAAGAGCCATGATTGAGAATTCTGTAGCTGTTGCACCCAGAATCCGGTGTCAGATTTCGCAATCGAGGAATCGAAATTTCTGACCAAAGTTATCCAGTAGACCTATAATGACATGCCGATTCCTCCTAGTGACGAGCGGGTCGAGTTTCTAGTGGGATGTCAACAAATTAAATCAACACAGATACCCGTGTGCTTAGACACACCTGAAGTCCTCTCTTGACTACGTTCTCAGTGCGATCATAATCAGAGAGAGTGGGTAGTTTGTCGGAAGACAGATGCCGGAGGCGATTTCCGAGCAAAACAATGGGATCCAAAAAGGTGTAGAATATAAGCGAGAGGATAGACGCAGTTTGCTCTGGGTTCGGCTCGAGTGCGGGACGCTTGGGACAATTCACGCCATGTCAGTGAAAGAGGGTACACCGAAAAAATGCATCAAACACACCTTAGGATCAATAGGGATATACGGACGCGGGATGAGCAGCGGAATGACAACTGCAGCGACTGTCAACACGCCTATTTTCACCCAAATGAGCCAACCTTCAAAAGCGTCCAACGGTGTCAGCGTGTATGTTGCCAAAGGCCACAGGTCTCGATACACGAATACAGCCCATGTGGTCAATAGCACCAGGACGAGGTGGCGACTCATTGTTCTGCTGATCTCTGCCTTGCAAAAAACAGACGCTAGAGCTAACAACAGCGCATAACCCTTTATTGTCATGCGTAAGCGGATGTCCCAACACAACAAGAGTATTCACGTACATATGCACCTGTGAGGACGGCTTGGACGCGCTGATCTGGCTGATAACGCGTGATGAAAGTATACACGCTCAGGGTCAGGAGTACGCAGCACGCGAAGAAGCGTACGACGCTGAACGTGAATATACTTAGGCCACCATGTCCTTGAATGTGGGATTCGATTCCAGGTTTGGAAGTTTGATCTTCTGCAGGGTCAAGGCCATCAAACGTATGTGGATTATTGGCTTTGAAGAAAGATCTCTTCAAGAGTTTGGTTGTGAAGCGTAACAGCAGCATGAAGGCCGAGCAAGCAGAGGCGTACACGGGGACGAGACGCGTGTCGGACCAGATTCTGAAGAATGCAAACTTGCGATTAGAGCAGCAAATGACCGAAGCATGGTCCTCACTCGCGCTGAGGTGCGTCCGGGATCTGCATTGTAGGCGTAGGCTACGGATATTGTCAGTTTGCCGCTTCGGGTCTGGTAAGTATTGCTGGACAGCTGGAAAATCAGGTCCATCGTAATCAGGAGTGCATGCAACGACGTACAACAATTGTTGTCAGATAGAACAACCACTATACTCAGCAGCTACCAGGAGTAGAAACGGGTCGGACATCAAGTTCCACCCTTGACCGCCTTATATGTGAGACTGATAGCGCCTCCTTGAAGCCAATGAGCTGATCTACAACTACCTATCAATATATCACGTAATAGCATGGCGCAAGATTCGAAAGTCTCCATGCGGATGAACATGGCCGTCGCTGTGTGGGTTGCGCGTGGGTTTTATCTGCAACAAATTGATTTCCGGGACTTGAAGACCGCGATTCGCGATTGCAGGACCGCATGATACCTTGCACATACCAGCGGCAAGATAGAGAGTGATGGCAGTGTCTTTAAAGTAGTCTGTGTATTGCTCTGGATGAAAGCGAGAGGCAAGAGGAGGCAGTTCGTTTGAACTTTGGACGTAGGAATCGAAAAGTCGCGCTCGCCGCGGAAACCGCGGATCATTCAGTCACCGATATACTTCCGCGCCGTTGGGCGAGTCAAAGCAGCTTGCAGATCGACCACCAGCATACCGTAGAAGTTATACACATACACCTCGCACTCTATGACCTCGTTCATCATACAAGCTCACGAAAACCGTAGCGTGCCATCCTCGTGGAAACAACATCCTGACTGTCCGTTCTGCCGCATAATCCGCGGTGAGGCGTCTGCGTTCAAGGTGTTCGAGGATGAGAAGGTCATCGCAGTACTAGGTAGCATTTCATTTCGCTGTCAGTAGCTTGCAACGAAGCTCACATACTGGTGAAGATATATTGCCGTTGCGTACAGGTCACACTTTGGTGATACCCAAAACGCACGTCTCGCGTGTATCAGAGCTGCCGTCAGAGTTTGCTGCAGCTACGGGAGAGGCTATCTCGAAGGTGGCTCATGCACTCACCCAAGGTATGTGTTTATTCTTCGCTTAATATAATATCTGAACTCGATTGTCTTTAAGCCCTAGATAACACTGCTCTGAACGTCGTCTGCAATCAGGAATACGCACAAGCTGTTCCCCATGTTCGTATCATTCTTACTCTCCTGGAGACTGTTCTTACTCGCTCCTATAGGTACATTATCATATTATACCAGCTCCACAATTCAAAGATCCTACTTCAGACGACTATAAAGGCGATCATGTCACGGTTGCCCTTACCCAGAAGGAGATGCACAAGATGGAGTTTGAATCTCGAGACGAATTAGATGACGAAGATGCGAAGAAACTCGTGCAGAAAATTCGTGCTCGGCTTTAGAAAGACTTGCGGTTCTTAAAGTTATCAAGTACGTTGCCAGATATACAAATACATTCCAGATTTCGCACTGAATACAAGATGACCATCCATGTGAATTTAGTCCCCACTCCTTCTGTTCAGTCTTCGTTCTTCCAGGCATCCTCCCAGCCCAATGCACTCCTATCCCACCCTCCCTCCTTCTGTCCTTGTGACACCCAACCGAGGGTGTCCATCACGACGCCCGCAGCTCGAACGAAGATGGTACCATCCACCTTCGCCATACCTTTGTGTGTCTCAGTGCCGTCGGACCTGAAAGCGCCGATAGCACCGCCGGCCGGAGTAGTCCCATATTGCTGTGCAGCGTAGTAGAGAGCTCGGATGGCCTTGACGGTGTGGGCGTCGGGGGCATGCACAATTTCCGCGATGATCGCCGGCCACGGATTGACTTGCGCGTCCTCCCGCGGGTTGCCAATACTCGCTTTATCCGGCTCCATAGGGCTACCAACCGGTGGACGTGGCACCGCGGTGTACGACATCATGAGCTCAGGGTCGATGCGGGGGCGGCCACGCACGACGAGATACACCAGGAGGACGGGGACCATCGCACGGAGAAGCGTAACGCGGCTCTCTATCGTCGGGATAATGCGCATGTACGTCGGGAGGAAGAGGCACACGTTCAGCATGTGCATCAGGAAGAAGTCGAGCCGCGGTTTGCGCCCGGGCTTCCCGCTGCCTGCGAAGAGGAGCGTCGCGAGCCAGATGAGCTCTTCGACACGCTCGGAAAGTTCAGCCTCTCCGCGCGCGGCGTCAATGTGCCAGAGCCTGGATAGACGCACAATCTCCTCAGGCCGCCCGTCTTTCAAAGCGTCGAGGAAGCGTCGACTAAGCAGCGCGTCAGGGTCGTAGGGCATGACAGGGCGCATGACGGGCGAGTCGTATGCCTCCCGCAAGATCTCGAGGAGAGAGGGCCCTTGGGACGGCTGTCTTGCCCCACTTTTGTTTGCAGTAGTGGGATGTCCGTTTGTTACACTTTCTTGGGGTCGCAGGTCAAATATCTGAGGAACAAATGGACTATGTACGGCTGTTTGAGCCAGGGCTGCAAGAACGATTAGTACATGTTCACCGAAACCGAAACCGCCGCTAACCTTGAGCAACCATAGCGTCACTCCCAAATTCCACAGCATACTAGCCAGACGTGTCAACCCACGTCCAAGGTATCAGAGCTCAGGCACTTACTCCTGTTTGTATGATAGGGTGCACTCTGGACATTAGGTTAGAACAACATAACGACTCTGACGGACAATTGTTACGTACGCTCCGCCCACAAATCTCGTAAGCATATGAGTCCCGTTCCCGTTTGCAGCAGGCGAGAAGACATATCGCTCGAGAGTCTCGCCTACTCCTAGTTTAGCAACGACACCGGAAAAGAAGTCAAGGAATCTTGCATAGTACCTGTGCCGCACTTTGCATCAGAAAGACAGGAAACTCTGTGACAGTACTACAACGAAACATACTTCTCCTGACCGAGGAACTCTGTCCAGTTCGTAGCTGTTATTTCCACATGTTGCTCCTCAACGGCTTTGGTCTTTCTGTCGGCCAGGTGAAGAGGATCTAATCCTTCTTGCTCCCGGTCATATATGGCTTGGAGTTGCTTGGCTGAAGCACCGAAGTCGTATGCGGCAAGCAAGCTGCGCGAGGATCAGTGCGAGAAGATCAAGGATCGAGTGGTGAAGCTAATTACTGATGACTGAGATGATTGTGCAGCTGAATTCTGCCCCAGAAACAGTGGTGTTTCTGTCTGTCCTCTTCGAGCAGACGTTCACACGTTGCTTTAGACTCTGGAGTTGCACCGGGGAAGTTGAGTATGCCCTGCTTGATGGTTGGTGGTAAGACTGTCGACATCGTTCTGATTCTTGCTGTGGAAGTACGAAGCAAGATGCGGAAGGGTCTCAGCATTGCAGATATACTCCGCCAGAGCCACAATCACTCTATATCTCACACGTATTTGACACGTTTGAATCGTTGTAATCACTGCGGTCGGCACTTGTGACCTCCCAACAAGCTGACAGTGTGTATTGGCGGATATGACGTCATACTCATTAGAAGGCGGGTACGAGGTACAGGTACTTCAGACGCCGTGCTTGTGTAAATACTTCAGAATCTCAGCAGTGATCTCGTCGAGGTAAGTCTCTCTGGGAAAGTACCACAGTCAGGCAAAGCGCCCAGTGAGGTCGATGACAAGAATAACATACAGCGCAAAGTGGCCAGTATCGAGCAGCTTCACCTCCACCTTGGGGTTGTCGCGCTTGAACGCCTCTGCACCCGGCGGCACGAAGACCTGGTCGTTCTTGCCCCAGATCACAAGAGTCGGGGGGCTGCACTTGCGGAAGTACTCCTGGAAATCAGGGTACACGTCGAGATTGGTTCCGTAATCGTGTAGTATGTCCAGCTGTATTTCGGCGTTTCCGGGACGGTTGACTAGATAGTAGTCGAGGTTGTACGTCTCGGGAGGGACGGCCTCAGGATGAGCGACACCATCAAGGTACTAAGACACAGTTCAATCAGGAGCAGTATAATAAACGTTCAGCAAAGGGTTCACCTGTGACTTGATTCCGTCGAAACTAACGAAGAATCTGATTCCCTCGCGCCTCTCCTTGGTGTTTTCCTTCCAGTAAGCCTTGACCGGGTTCCAAATCTCTCCCAGACCTTCCACATACGCGTTACCGTTCTGGCTGATAAGCGCAGTGATGCTCTGAGGACGCTCCAAAGCGAGGCTATGCAGCAGACATGGTAAAGAGCGTTACAGTTGAATGGCAATAACAAACTCACCGTAATCCGGTCGGTGCACCGTAGTCGAAGAGATATATCGCAAACTTCTTGATGCCCAACGCGTCCACGAACGCGCCGATGGTCTTCGCAAACGAGGCGAAGGTGTACGTGTACTTGCGCGACTCAGGCACGATGGTGAAGCCGAATCCTGGGATGTCGGGAGCAACGACATGGTACTTGGTGGCGAGTGCAGGGATGAGATTACGGTACTGGAAGGAGGACGAGGGAAAGCCGTGCAGCAGAAGGATGGTGGACGCGTTCCCGGAGCCGGCTTCGCGGTAAAAGACCTCGACGCCGTCTGCTTGAACGGTCTTGATCTGAGTCTTGGGAGTCGAAGACATTGAAGGAGCTAGTACTGCTGGAAGAGAATAAATGCAGAAGAGACAACGGTGTGTTGGCTGGCGTACTCTTCACTGCCGTCATGGCTTTTATATCTTGAAGACTGGGTGCTTCTCGGCATTTTTCATGCGCGGACGCCAATATCGATTTCGCGTGTACTAGCCATTGGCGTCGTGTACAATCCTGCAAAGGTAAGACCGTCGCCGTCCGCTGTGCTCGGCAAGCCAGGGGCTGGCGTCGCGCTTGAAGAGCCAACCATTGCAATTGTCTCTCGTCTACATTCCTATTCATTCCCGCCTCCCCTAGAAGACATGGCCTTGCCGTGGTGACTGTGAGAATAGAGCACGAAAAAGACCATACCTAACACGACGAGCTCGTCATGTCAAACATTGCACGCGGCAAGATTTCGGCGAGCCGAAGAGGAGAAACGGTTGATGGTGGTGCAGCACCACGAGCGCGTTCAGAACTTCAGATGATCATACCTCTGATAGTCTGTCTTGACGCGTTCAAAGAGCCTCCTATCACTTCTCGATCTATTCGCTGCTCGAATCGAGATCCTTTGGAGACAAAATGAGGATAGGCCTTTAGGGAATGCGGTACTGTCGAGGAGACTGTGAGAGCGTACTTGATTTGAGACCCCTTAGAATGCAATGAGCAAGTCGTCTTCTTGATTGCGCCACCACGATCAAGCACCCACCTTGAAGCGAACTAGTGTTTGAGCCTGCGGAATTCGGTTGAGTACAAGATACTGGCAAGCAAAAAAAAATTGCCACAAGTAACACTCACACTTCAGCGGCGTAGATGTATGGAAAATCGCAGTGATATGAGCCTTGTGCCAACTTATAAAAGGTCATATTCGAACATAGAAAGATGTGGACCTTGGTCGAACTAGCGCTCCGAGTCGCAATGCGCGCGCACGCGTGATTCCGTTGCTAGTCGCGTCTGACCGTGTATCACCGTCGAAGAACGCGTCGTTGACCGTGGAACACCGCAATGGGTGCTGAATTACGCGCAGATGGTGAGTGATGTGTCCATGTTGGACAGAAAATGAGCGTTTTGCGTCGACACAATGCTATTCTTAGTCGTTCAAGAGTCCGAAGTCGACGCACCTTCAGTAAGCGTCTGTTCATCGCTATACATCAGCGCGATAGTCGGGCAGATCGAAAAAGAGCTCCTCACCACTAAAAGACGAGACCTGTGACGCCAAAGTCAGCAACGTCTCACAACACGACACAAGACAGAGCCATCCCGTTAGTCGCATGAGCCACGCTAGTAGAAAATCATGCCATAGGTACAGTTCAGCTCGGATTGACAGAGATAATGTTACACTCATTGAGAGGTATCGAAATATGCTTATGTAGATATTTCAGACGCCGTGTTTGTGTAGGTACTTAAGTATCTCTGCCGCAATCTCGTCCACATGAGTCTCCCTGGGTAGGTAGCACAATCAGTTAACGCGTTCATCGAGGCCAAGATGAGAGACGACATACAGTGCAAAATGACCAGTATCGAGCAGTTTCACCTCCGCCTTGGGATTGTCCCGCTTGAACGCTTCTGCGCCCACGGGCACAAAAATCTTGTCATTCTTGCCCCAGATAGTGAGCGTTGGAGGGTGGTGCTTGCGGAAGTATTCTTGGAATTTGGGGTACAGGTCAAGATTCTTTCGGTAATCGTAGAATACGTCCAGCTGTATCTCAGCATTTCCCGGGCGATTGACTAAATGATAGTCGAGGGTGTACGTCTCGGGAGGGATAGCCTCAGGGTGAGCTACGCCATCTGTGTACTAAACCAGAGTCAAATCAGTATCGGACGCGCTGCTGTTCACCTAGAGCACATACCTGCCACTTGATTCCATCAAAGCCAGTGAAGAACCTAATGCCGTCCCGTGTTTCCTTGGTGTTTTCCTTCCAGTAAGCCCTGACAGGCGCCCACAGCTCTCCAAGCCCCTCTTCATATGCGTTACCATTCTGACTGATAATTGCAGTGATGTTATGAGGGCGTTCCAATGCGAGCCTGAGCAGCAGATAAGAGACTGTACAGACGGGAAGACGTTAGTAAACTCACCGTAATCCGGTCGGTGCGCCGTAGTCGAAGACATAGACGGCGAACTTCTTGATGCTCAACGCGTCCAAGAACGCGCCAATGGTCTTCGCAAATGCATCAAAGGTGTACTCGTACTTGCGCGAGTCGGGCACGATGGTGAAGCCGAATCCTGGAATGTCAGGAGCAATGACGTGATACTTTGTGGCCAGTGCAGGGATAAGATTGCGGTACTGGAAGGAGGACGAGGGAAAGCCGTGTAGCAATAGGATGGTAGATGCGTTAGCAGAGCCAGCTTCGCGGTAGAACACCTCGACACCGTCTGCTTGAACGGTCTTAATCTCAGTCTTGGGAGACGACGACATTGCAGATGACAGTACTGTGAGAGATAGAGAGTGGTAGTGAAGACAAAGGGGTGCTGAGGTGCGACACGCCTTCCGCTGCTGTCATGGCCTTTATAGTCTGCATAGGAAAAACGCTTCCCTTGCTCCATACGTTAATGCAATCGCAGCGGTGTTTTGTACTGAGTCAGCGAACATCGGGTTCGCGTGGTCGTCGTGCCCAGCATTGACGTGAGCATGCCTGAATATGGCATGCCCGCCGCCGACCCCTGTGTTCGGTCAGCCAAAGACGTCAGTCGATCACGTCGCCTCCTCGGGTCAGATATGGGCGCGCTCATGCACTCACACGTTTTAGTCGGCCTCGACGCGCTTGACGAGCTCGATGCTGGCGAGATTATCGCTCTCCCATTCTGTGTACTCGCCCGTTTCCGAAGCGAATTCCTTTGGAAACGTAAAGAGGGAGTGCACGCTTGGAGAATAAACCGTGCCATGATGAACGCGACGGTAGGGGTTGGTCAAATTCCACGAAGAACACGATACGATGATCGTGTTGGCAAGTCAGCGCTCCTCACTTTTCAAAAGAGCCGGTTGAGTCTGCACTGTGCTCAGTCAGCAAGCGAAGAGAACCGAAATTGCTTAGCACACGTACAATTGATGTTGAAATTTGTTTCTACTACCCAGCCATCGTCCTCTCTTTGAACAAAGGACTATCTCTCAACAAAAACATTCCCAAAATGATTAGGAGTTGAACGACCTGGTTGTCAGAGAACTAGGCTCGCCGCTAGTCTCCGTTGCTTGACCATAAACGAAAAAAGAAGATAGTCGTTCTTTTTCCTGTTAATGGCTCGCCGCCTCCCCGAGCGCGAAGGGCGCGCACACGTGACTAGTAGGCGTGACTGAGCGTGACTCTCGCGAAGTCGGAGTCACGACCGCCGCCCGCGCGATGTTGTCGGTCTTCCTCACCCTTAGTATCTTCGACGACGACGACCTCGAGGCTTAACGTCGGGAGACATAACGACCAAAATTCTCGATATATACCGCGTATGAATCCTGACACGTTAGGGTCGAAGTATGCAGGTTCTCTGCTTAGTTGACAGGATGATCATGGATCGCCGGGCGTGGAATGAGCGTGTATCACCGCAGTGCATCTCATGTAGTCGAGACATCGAGTATAGTGAGTGACGAGCCATTTCTGAATTGACACAGAATGTTCAATGCAACTTTGTAGGAGCAAGCGGCAAATATTACATTCTAACGTCGACAAATCCCTGCAATATGTATTCCTTGAGGAAATCCCTGGTTCTAACTTAAAGACATCTTGGTGGACAGGCTTGAAGATATAATAGTATCAGGCATCCGAATATTTTTGGAGAACTTCCGTGGTAGGTTTCAATACATAGATCACTACTCGATGTACCGATGACGGTCAATTCTAGTCTATACAGCGCCCCCGCAGCCTTGGTATTCATTCGGCGATCCCCGTTGACTACTCGTGGAACGACCTGTCTACAGCACAGCAGAGATGTCACGCCCATGAACACGACCCATCTGTACGTAACCTGCACTTCACTCTTGTCCTGTTCCTGATACTTACTGCTGCTACTTACCGCTGCCATCGAATGACGCCGTCTTTGCTCTCGTTAATCGTCATGCTACCTCTCTGGAACGCAATGTTGTTGTTGATCAGGTTCATGATTGTACAGATGACTTCTTTTTACCAAACGATACTCTCTGCCCGGGGCCTGCGCAATCCTCCTGTACAGCTCGTGGAATCAAGTCTCAAAGAACGAACCATGGAAGGTCATGCTGCTCTCGCCCCACTCGAGCAGGATTTGGAGTCAGAGCCCCAGAGGTTCGATTCCCCTGATGTGTTGCCAGTCAAGAAGATCCTACCGGACATACATGAACCCGAGAATACAGAGTTGGCGAGTACATTTCTCAAGTCCAACGCCAGCTACTTCCCGCCTTCATCTGCCGCCTTCCGTACACGGGGCAGCATTCTCTCTGGTCATTCTGACCTGGCTACGCGGCCTGCAAATTACAATCAGCTCATCGATTATCTCGACATGTTATCCGTGCCTCTCATCACTATGTCCAATATTTCTCTAGGCAAGGAACTGGGAATAGGAGCGACATTTTCAGTTCGTGAAGCCGAACTTCATAATCAAATGATATATACTTCACTCGTCGCAGTCAAGACACCTCGTGAAAGCGTGCACAAGGGTCCCACGATTTTACATGCTGTGCTTAGAGAGGTTCTCGACGAAGTCAGGGTGATGTCACACCTGTCGGGACACCCGAACATCGCTACGCTGCACGGCGTGATACTCGAGAGCAAAGCCGGAGGGTTATTCCTACCACGGCTTGTAATGGAACGTGCTGTAGGATCGCTGGGAACGCTGCTTAGGCGAGCATCGTCAGGCGTACCTTGGAATCTCAAGCTCAAATTCTGTCTTGAGACCGCGGCAGGACTTGAAGCTCTTCACCGCATACAGATAGTGCACTCAGATGTCAAAGCAGACAATATCCTAGTTTTCCATTCGAGCGAACAATGGGAGCAACCTCGAGCTCCGCAACTAGTTGCGAAGGTATCCGACTTCGGGTTTTGTGTACCAGATACCTCGTCCCGGGCCGGCGTAGCAGCCAAGGGGACCCTTCGCTTCAAGGCGCCAGAGGCGCTACCTGAAGCTCCGCCACACCTACAAGCTTATGCAAATATGCCGTATCGCGATATATACTCATTTGGAGTTTTATTATGGGAAGTCCTGTCTGACGGCCGCCTGCCTTTCGAAGACCTGCGAGATCAAGACGTCATCGACCTCCAGCTCTCAAGTGAAGACGGTGCTTCCCGTCACCTCGCTATCTCGCACAACGTAGTCGATTCTGAATTCCGCAACCTCGAATCCTTTCTGGACGTAATTCATGGCACTGTACGCAGACAGCCCGTGGGATCCCACGGCAGGATAGCGTGGCAAGAAGTGTATGAACTATTGACAAGTGCGATCGACACAAGTTCTATGATATCCCCAGATCCACAATACTCGTTTGCTGAGGTGAGTGGCTCACTCGTTCTTAAAGACTCAATATCCTGAGAGCCATCGTGCTACGTTCAGTATTTTGTATCAGAGCATGGTCGTCAACGGCCGGTTGCCTGGACTGTATTCCAACAAACTCCATGGTTGCCTTTAGCGCCGTCTCCAACCATGGTACGCACATCATCTACTCTTTTTGAGCCCAGATTCTCAAACCGAATCTCGTCAAGACATGGCAGACTAGCGAGGCATACGCCGAGCTGGTAATGAGCGAACTGGAATCGCTGAGCCGAACCGAGCCTCACGATTGGATTGCAACCATACGGCTCGCACTTCACTACTTCCAGGTGGGCGACACAAACAGGATGCGAGAGTTCTTGGAGTTATTTGCCGAATGTAGTGGCGACTTTCAAGAGGAGTTCGCAGGCACCTTTTTGCATGCAGCCGTAAAACTAAACGCGCTGGACGTCATCCGTGCAATGCTCAGCAAATCCGTGAATCCCAATGTTCTTGACGTATTCGGCCGTACGCCCTTGCACATGGCACAGTCTGCAGCAGCCGCTCAAGCGTTGATTGAACGCGGCGCAGACGTCAATGCGCGGCTATGGTCTCAGCCAGAGGAGCCCTGCCCCCTCCATTTCGCCGCCTCTGCCGAGGTTGCAGAAGTACTACTGAAGAATGGGGCGGATATACATTCTGTGGATAGAATGGAAAGCACCCCGTTACACACCGCTCTTTCCGCTGAGGTAGTGGAGGTTTTAGTTCGTTATGGTGCGGATCCTTTGGTCAACGGGACGGTCGGCACCCCTTTACATCGGGCGTTTTCCAACGATGTGGCTTTGGCTCTGATGGACATCTGTCCCGCGGCACTTCAAGCTTTGAATCGATTTGGCCAGACACCGCTACATTCTTGTATTGATGACTGGACGGCGGAAACTGTGAAACACGCCTTTGCACTTGGTGCAGACGCTAATGCTTTGGATGCCGAAGGGTGGACTCCCCTCGCTCATTGCCGATCAAACTCTCCCGCCGCTTTCACCTTGGTGAATTTTATCTGTACTCCAACTATACTCCCTCGAATCAATAAATCCAGTCCATTGCATCAAATAGTAGACCCAGACTTGATGGAGATATGTCTCCAGAATGGTTATTCGGCTTTCGTCGACTGGAAAGATAGATTGGGTCAGACAGCGCTTCACATCGTGGCAAATCGAGATTCTGCCCTCCTTAACTCATGGGCGGACCGTCTTGGACAACTCCCTTACGTTGAAAAACACTGGCGTCCTTGGAGCCCTACCGGTACAGCGCACTTGCTCAGCCGTTCGTCGCACGTTCGGTCAATCCAGCTGATGACTCTCCTTCTTTCACACAATGCGAACCCTAACATCCCAGACCGCAAAGGGAACACTCCTCTACATTATGTGGCACGTAATCTGATTGGATACGACGGCCATGAGGATAGCATAGCTCTTCTTCGCCTACTGCTCCGCTCAGGTGCGGACTTAAACGCTCAGAATGACTTTGGAGAAACACCTTTGCATTCAGCCGGCCGGGCTGAAACAGTAGCGGTTCTTCTGGAAGCCGGTGCGAATCCGAAGATGAAAGACGAAGATGGCGTTACTATACTGCATAACGTCTCACGCTTTGGCGGCTCTTGTCACAAAGTCGTTTCGGCTTTAGTTACACGTGGAGCTGACCTAGAAGCTGAAGATAATGAAGGACTCACCCCGTTGCATTATGCATGTCGAAGCTACGAGAGTGGAAGCAAGGCCTTCGTCCAGTTGGAGCGTTGGATCCAACTAACTAATCCGACAAATCGCCCTGGCGTGCTCATCCGGCTGCTTGAGCACATAAACGCGTCAAGACTCGAAGCAATCGCTGCATTGCTTGATCAAGGTGCTGGAGTAAATGCGGTATCGAAGTCCGGCAGTACACCATTGCATCTTCTCTCAAAACAGCCGTTCGCTCGAGATGCATATCAGTTGCTTTTATCCCATGTTAAATCGAGATATCAATTAACAGCGCATAACGAATCATTTGAAGACATCGACGAAGCTAACTGTCCGAAGGATCCATGGTGGAACTAGTGTACAGATTTCTGTGGCCAAGGCGCGTAATATCCTACTAGTGTTCAGTCAAAGTTTATGTAATATACTCCTTTGCTCGATTACCACTCGTACTCACGAGAGAGATATCAACCAGATCGTCAGGGCAGTGCATTTTCTACGGAACGAAGCCGAGCTAATCATTGTGTGGTGGTCTATGTGGGACGCAGCACGATTCGTTGACCGTCCATGATTTCTTTGAGAGGACGAAGGACTCCATCATAGAACTCTTCCCGGAGAGTATCTGCAGATCTTCCTGGTTCTGTAGTCTTGTTGAGACACAATAAGGTAGCTTCGGCATATTTAGAGCCCATCTTGTCGCTTAACCGACGAGCGTACTTCACCAGGGCTTCATGGTTGGCTTTGGGCTCCTCAGGACGGGGCTCGCTCGCAGAAGAGGTTACGCCAAAGATTTCACGGAGGGTCTTTCGATAGCCAATTTCGATAAGTACAGCACCGAGGCTGTACATGTCATGGCGAATGTCGAATTTCTCGACTTGCGTGTCTCTGCCACCCTGTCTCTCTGGGTGTTGATATATCCGCTTGACAGGGTCTATCTCTGGACGACGTTCAGACCCCTCGACGCGTGGCCGGGTTGCTTGAAATCCGACAAGATAGACGGTGCCTACTGTAGCGGTAGACTTTGCGGAATTCTCTGCATGACGCACGTCTAGAAGGACGTTTTCGCTGCGGATATCCTTGTGAACCCATCCTGCGGCATGAATTGAAAAGACGGCTACAGCGATTTCAACCGCGATCCGGAAGCGATCCTCCAGCGTCATGCGAGCCTGCTGCTGGAGAGCGCGGGCCAATGTCGGTACAGGACTCGTAGATGAAGAAGGGATATGATCAGGCAGCTCGTAGACGAGGTAACACCTATCGAAGGCATACTGTTCGACTAGGCCGGCGCACGATAGGAGATGCAAGGATGTGAGATCGGGGGACTGGAAAACGTAAGCCATCCGTTCGAAAGACCGCATCTGTCTTAATTTGTACTCATCGTCGCCCTCTTCAATGTAATGACACTCCATGTATACTGAGCGCCCCTGAAATGAGCCCAGCATTCGATCGTGATGTTTGTTGGGAAGGATTATAGAGGACTGTGGCAAAGGCGGGAGAAAATGTGTGTCGTCCAGCGAGTAGATCCGCTCACTTAATGCCCATGCTCCTATGAACGCACGATCTCCCGTATCGAAGAGGCGTTTGCGGAGTTCGTCGTCGTCTCTCAGTTTGGTCACGATGTCGAGCATGAAGAACGTCCCTTTAGTGTCCTGGTCCCACGCTTTGAGTTCAGCTAGAACGCCTTCAGCTCTGCGTTTCCCCCATCCTACCCATGCGAGCTTGGTGGTGACCGTAGTCGATGGCGGCAACTTCTCGGCCAGATCACTGACCAGGCATCCAACTTTGCCCACCGAAGCTTGAAGAACCTCTTTCCGGCTATCTGGAAGTCTAGCCTGCGTCTTCTGTAGATACTCCTTGAAAAGCTCTAAGTCGACCTCGATGACTTTTAAGCATTGACGAGCATCTCTGATCGTCCGATCTGCCTCTTTGTATTCGCAGCACTTCTCGTAGACAGTGCGAACAGCGTGTATGACCTCAACCGTGGTGGAATACGGATCCATGGGGCAAGAGATTGTGCTGTTCGCAGGACAGTGTCAGACAATCATCAACGGAAGAATGGCAGAGAGATGACTTACAGAATCCTAGTGGAAGACGAAGCATATGGAGCCCCAAAGACGGAACAGCCTGCGGTCAGTCCTAGTAACTTCCGTGTCTGGATTGCTCCTGGCAGTCAGCGTGATAGACGCGCGAGAAGAGAAAGAGAGTTCTTGCCTCACCGCCACATTGATACCGCTAGAAGACTAGACTATCGTGGATTGAAGTGAGCAGTGGGCAGACTCGATGACGATAGAGCACAAAACAAAAGCGTGTCATTCCGTCCGATGAGGGGGAACTATGCTAACAGAAAGTCATGCTATAGATACACCACAGAATTTGCTCTTGTGCAATACAGCGTAGAAGTCTCCAGACAAGAACGAGGACATACGATCTACAACTCCTCGTCGTCCTCATCGCCCGATACTTCAGCGTTCTCTTGGCTTGCTTTCGCCATGAGTTGAGCGAGATCCTGCTCTTCAGTCTCGGAGACGGCTTTAGGCTGTTATAAAAATAGCTTAGTTGAGACTCAATCGGACAAACCATAGGTCGTACCTTCATCTTCACTACGAGGGAACCACCCTGGGTCTCGATAGTGTTCTGTATAGTTTCTATGGCGCGCTCCAGGCGATCCACCGCGGCATACTAGGAATACCCTCAATAATCAAGATTATATGGTGACAGAAGAGTACGTACCTTGTCAGTGGCATTTGTACTCAGGACGTATAAGGGAGGTGCTACCAACTTCGCCTTGATGGGAACTGCGTCCGTGCTTTGCTTCTCGCCTGCACGTAGTGCTTTCTTGATGGCGTCAATGCCAGCAGGTGTATAGCAAGTGAGCTCAATATCTGCACGGAGCTTGATCGGTTGTGGTGTAAGTCGGCGAGCGATGGTGCTCATCAAAATGTTGAGAGTAGCAGGTTGAATAGGCGCCTCGACCTGCGAAAATACGGAATCTGGCTCCCTGTGAAGATAGTCAGGGTAACGTCAAAAGCTGCGATAAGTAACGTAACGTACGTCAAAGCAAGCTTGAAAGCATCATACGGGTGACCATAGATCTTGCCAAGTGGCCACGCTATTTGATCATACAACTGCTCAAGTCGCTCCTCTTCGCTAGAATTGACGGGACCAGCTAATCCTGGGCCCTCTTCCAGCACATCGTCATCGATACCCTCTTTCTTGTGAGCTCTGCGGGTCCGTTTCGTCTCGCGCTCCTTCTCCTCCGCTTCGGCGGTGGGGGTAATCTCTTGGCCGTCAGCACCTACGGCTGGTACTTTTGAGGCGACGTGCCGCATAATAGACGCAACAGTTTTTGACTTCATGTACCGCTCCTCGCATTTCGTGATATCCTCAGGAGAGACACGACGTTTGGAAAGATCGATGTAACCTGTTAAAAATCGAATGCATTAGGGAAGGGGTATTCAGACCAATCACACTGCACGAACCCTTCTCCTTGTCTACACGCAGAACAACGACGACTTCATTGCGCCCTACACGAATGAGCTTTTGGATGGATCGAATACGTCTTCTGGACAATTCTGATAGCAAGATCATTCCCTCGATATTGTCATACTCGAGCTACACACAGCAAAAAACTGTCAAAGTGTTGAACTTCGAGGCTGGTACTGGAGAAGACGTACCAGTTTCACGTATGCTCCCATCTCTGCAATTTGCCGGACCTGGACCATGACTAGCTCGTCTACCTCCGGATACTTCTGCTCATAATACCGCATTTTGGCGTAATAAACACAGAATCTTCAGGAGATGTTGTTGATGATCGATATATGTCCAAGGAGCGTTAAGAGATGATTTCACTCGATGATGGAGTGAGTAAGTCGTGGTCGAAGTCAAAGCGCGAACAATTTCGTGGTCCTAATTTAGGGTGATGGGCGCCTCCTGCTCCTGGCTCTAACGTCCATGTCCTCAGAACTCGAGCGGTATATAAGCGACAATTCACTCCGTGTAAGCAAAGTGCTTGTCTAGCTATGTGACTAGAACTAACGGGATTGCGTTTATGCAGCTATTTGGTCTCTCAGATCGAAGTATCATCGACTATGTGGTAGCTTCCGGTGTGTACAACTCTTCGCGCAGTCCCATGCAAGTAACTGACTCTTTCACAGCGTCGACCGCCAAAACTCCAGACGCGCTCTTTGCGTCGCTGAATGCTTCAGGTTTGCCCGATAACCCAGACGCACACAACTTTATCAACGAGGTCTTCCAGCGAGTCCCTCGAAAACACAAGCACAAGAAGGAGAGCGCGAGGAAGCAGGCCGAGCAAGAGGCCAAGGCCCTGCGAGCACAGAAATTTGACTTTCTCCTAGAAGATGACGCAGGACAGAGTGGTATCGTCGACTTGAAGACTAAGCCGAAGTCTAGTAAGGACAAGCATGACAAGCACGACAAGCACGAGCGGCATACACGGAAACGGGAGAGTGACTCGCGGGAGTGGGAGGACGACGAAGAAGATGAGCTGATACGAAAGAGAATGAGGCCGAATGAGCATTCCGATAGGAGAGATGAGGATGAGGAAGGTGCAGCGATGGAAGTAGTCGATGAGGAGGACGAGGAGGCTAGGAGAGAGCGGCAGCGGATAGAGGACTTAAAGGAGCGAGACGCCTTTGCGGAGCGTGTAAAAGAGAAAGACCGGGAAAGGACGAAACGGGTAGTGGAGGACCGCTCATCGAAAGCCGTCGGGGCAGCAGCAGAGGCAGCTGAGCGACGAAGGCTAGCTGATGATTCGGAAGCACGCGGCCGCGCTATGCCTTCGCTCCGTGAGCACTCGAGACAAGAGTACCTCTCAAAACGTGAGATACAACGTATCGAACTCCTGAAGAGGGAAATTGCGGACGACGAAGCCTTATTCCACGGGATGAAGATGACGAAGCGGGAACGTCAAGACCTCGAGAGGAAGAAGGAGCTGCTTCGGCTCGTCGAGGAACGGTTGAAGATTGACGATAAGTGGGAGGGCTATCAGCTCCCAGAAGACTACATCACGGAGCAAGGGAAGATCGACAAGAAGAAGAAAGAAAATGTTCTCTACAAGCGGTACGAGGAGGCGAAACCTAAGGACGACCAATTCACGACTGATGTGGACCAGTGGGAAGCCGCTCAGACGAAGCACAGCACGTTCAAAACTGGCGCTTTGGACAAGCCCGATCTAGTAGAAGAGTACGAATACGTGTTCGATGAGAGCCAGACGATTAAGTTCGTCATGGACGCGACCATGAAGGGCGAGGGGACGATGAGCGCCGCAGACAAGCTTCTGCAGCAGCAGATTGAAGACGCTGAGAAGCGAGGTGCGTGAATAAATTACTATCTGCAATCACATGTCTGATGTATAATGCAGCTCAAACGATCGAGGAGACTCGAAAATCCTTGCCAATTTATCAGTACCGGGAACAACTTCTCGATGCTATCAAGGAGCACCAGGTTCTTATTGTCGTTGCCGAAACCGGTTCAGGCAAAACAACACAGCTACCTCAATACCTGCACGAAGCAGGGTACACGGCTGGCGGTCTGAAAGTCGGATGCACGCAGCCTCGGCGTGTCGCGGCCATGTCAGTCGCTGCTCGTGTGGCTGAGGAGATGGGTACGAAGGTCGGCTACGAAGTTGGCTACTCAATCCGGTTCGAGGATTGCACAAGCGACAAGACGGTGCTCAAGTACATGACGGATGGCATGCTGCTGCGCGAGTTCCTGACGGAGCCGGACTTGGCGGGATATTCGGCGCTGATCATTGACGAGGCCCATGAACGGACATTGAGTACTGATATTCTTTTTGCGCTCGTAAAGGTGCGTCTTTACACTGTCTGATTGTTTTCCTGTTCAGGCTCCTGATACAATATTCTTGAAGGATATTGCACGGTTCCGGCCAGAACTACGGCTCTTGATCTCTAGTGCAACGATGGACGCGGAAAAGTTCAGCGAATACTTCGATAACGCTCCCGTCTTCTATGGTGAGTTGCCCCTTCCTTGCCACCTCGAGCTAACGGAACTCACTAACATGCTATAGTTCCTGGTCGACGATATCCTGTCGACATCCATTATACGCCACAGCCTGAGGCAAATTATCTTCATGCAGCGGTCACGACAATCTTCCAGATACATACGACGCAACCTAAGGGCGACATTCTAGTCTTTTTCACGGTTCGTTCTCTTCGACTCTGTCTTCCATACGTCGCTCATCTCCGTATTCACTAGGGTCAAGATGAAATTGAAGCTGCACAAGAAAATCTGACGGAGACCGCTCGAGCACTAGGGAACAAGATTGCGGAGCTCATTGTCTGCCCCATTTACGCCAACCTCCCTAGTGACATGCAAGCTAAGATATTTGAGCCGACACCGGAGGGTGCACGAAAGGTTGTACTTGCCACGAACATCGCAGAAACGTCAATCACGATCGAAGGAGTAGTATTCGTGATCGATCCTGGCTTCGTCAAACAGAACTCGTATAACCCACGGACGGGCATGTCGTCACTAGTTGTCGTTCCCTGCTCGCGTGCCTCGGCAAATCAGCGAGCGGGACGGGCAGGACGTGTGGGACCTGGAAAGGCGTTCCGGCTGTACACTAAATGGGCGTATGCGAACGAGCTCGAGGAGAACACTGTCCCCGAAATTCAGCGTACAAATCTCGGCATGGTCGTATTGCTCCTCAAATCGCTCGGTATCAACGACCTTATCGGTTTCGAGTTCATGGATCCACCGCCAGGCGAAACGCTGATGCGCGCCCTGGAGCTGCTCTACGCACTCGGTGCTCTTAACGACAGAGGCGAACTCACGAAGCTCGGTCGCCGGATGGCTGAATTCCCTGTGGATCCCATGCTGTCGAAGGCAATCATCGCGAGCGAAGACTATCACTGCACGGACGAAGTGCTCACTATTATTTCCATGCTCCAAGAGTCATCGTCACTGTTCTACCGGCCGAAGGACAAGAAGCTGCATGCAGATCAGGCTCGGCAAAACTTTGTGCGCGCAGGTGGTGACCACTTCACGCTGTTGAACGTATGGGAGCAATGGGCAGAGACAAACTACTCGCAGCAGTTCTGCTACGAGCAGTTCCTCCAGTTCAAGAGTTTGAGTCGAGCCCGAGATATTCGGGATCAGCTCGCTGGTCTTTGTGAGCGCGTGGAGGTCGTCGTCGAGAGCAGCAGCAATACGAACGATATAACCCCAATACAGAAGGCGCTTACAGCCGGTTATTTCTACAATACGGTACGTCGTTTCGAAAGGTCTGTGCAAGCACCCACTGATCTCGTCTTTGGAATTAGGCGCAGCTGCAGAAAAGTGGTGATTCGTATCGGACATTGAAGACAAATCAAACTGTGTACATTCATCCTTCGTCGGGACTGTTCCAGCAGACACCACCACCGAAAACTGTACTATATTACGAGCTAGTGATGACATCCAAGTCATACCTCCGGTGCGTGCTTGTGATCTCTGTTCCATCGTTTACCCAACTCAAGGCGTGCTCTACAGGCAAGTGATGGAAATCAAACCTTCGTGGCTCCTCGAGGTCGCGCCGCACTACTTCAAGCCCGCTGACATAGAGCAGATGGCCAAAGGAGAACGAAAGATGCCCAAGGCGATTGGGAGCACCGGGGAGGAACGAGTGTAGGACTATTGCTGTGATCTGGACTGTTTTCTGCTTACTGCTTCACCACCTTTGCTATCTGTATCCGCACCTGTAATTTTCAGCACGTTTTATTCGGAAATGTCGTGGTGCACGTTCACGTGAGCTGGGTCGTGCGCGACGCGTTGTGGCCTCGCGATCGCGTGTGCCATGGCGCCAATCGTGGGAATGTGGTAGGGCCTTCTTTCATTGTTCGATTATTGAACGAGTAACCCTTTTCCTGCGATAATTCTCGACGGGTGGTGATGATAAAAGATAAAGGTGCTCGTCATCGCCGCAAACAGTGAGTACGCTGCCCTCGTCGCCGTGCGAGATGACGAGGAACAGTCTCCGGACGCCGCGGCGCGCGGTTATGATTGCAGCACGTGAGAGCGTGTTCGACCGCCTCGTGTTCGTTCATGTTCGACTTGAACAAGTCTTGCATTCCACTTCAACAAAGACTTTCATCGTCTCCCTCAAGGCTTTTGTGCGAGTTTCTCGTCTTTTGTTATCATCGCTGTCGTCTGTATCGCACGCACGTCTCTCGCTCTCGCTGATCTCGCTGTATATCACTCTCGATGATATCCGTCTCTTCAACAGCTCAAACGCCTTCGTTTACCCGTCTCTCGCCTTCGCCAGGTCCCCTTAATGAGAATATGAACATCCCGGACAGGCCACAGCCTTCACCCGCGCATTCGGATGACTCACTCAACGATCTCCCAGACCTCCCGGATATTGCCTGGGAGCGCAACGCGAAGGGCGACTGGGTGCGCACGTCGAATGGCTCATCTCATTCGAGCCCTCCTCCGTCAATAGATCAGAGTTCACCTCTTATACAAGGTTCTCCGGCATCCAGTACCGTGACCAAACGCCCTTCCCTCTTACTCTCAGAGAGCGTCTCGACACAACCTACTCCCAGTGCCCGTCAGTTCACCCGCGCCGCGTCCGGACCTGTTGCATCCTCAAGCTCGGCCCTGCATTCAACCCCGGCTGCTTCTTCGACTCGATTGCCCACGTCTACTGGTCTTAATAGCACCGCGCGCAAGATTAGTCGCGCGCCGCGAAGGGTGAAGATAGAGGACTATAACAAGGAGACTAATGAACGTGCGCGAGCAGACGCCGAGGAATCAAGGCAGAGTGAGTTGAGGGTGCCCACGCAGGGTAAGGAGAATGCCGAGGCCTTGCCTGCCCCACCCCCCTCCTCTTCCTCCAAACCACTCACGGACGTCGTGCCAATACCCCAGCAACGCACGCTGTCGGCCTATGGGCGACAGATGATATCGATTCCTACTCGGGTCACCGCACGAATGCAGAAGAAGGTAGAGACCATTGCTGAGGCACCGGACGGTGAGTATTCTCTACAAAGCGCTTCAGCTATCTAAAGCTCTAATACACAAACCGCAGCTGAAGAGGAGGCTCCCTCCCGTGCACATACCCCCGCACTGCAAACAGTAAGGGCCACAAGACCACGCCGTTCCTACTCTCTGAGCGATACCAATGCTGAGGAACAGCATGGGGCAAATTATCAGCAATATGTCAAGCTTCCTCCAAGCCGAGGGGCACGGAGGGTGACGCTAGAGGAGAAGCTTAGGCAAGAACGGGAAATTGCTCGCGAGGAAGGTATGTATTGTTTATTCATCTGTCCACCAGGCGTCGGTTGACGTACATGACTAGCGTATGCTTTCGGTGAGGGAGAAGAAAGCTCGGAAGCGGAAGAGCTTGAACGTAAGTTGTCAGTAACTTGATGAATCGTACCTTGCTGATGTCGTATTCTCGTCAGGCCGTGCTCTAGAGCTCGCCAATGCATATGCACCATCGTCGGGCTCTCCAACACAAGTAGGAACGCAATATAGGCCCTCATATTCTCACATACGGCAGGAATCTGAGACGATGCGTTCCCTTGAGACGTCTGCTTCTCCTACAGCAGTGGATCCATCATCCAGTCGAGCCTTTCCAACCGCCTCTTCGGGACTTTCGGTGGTCACCACAAGTTCAATGGCTCGCCATCGCAGAAGCCCTACCGCACCAGAATCTGCTACTGGCGAAGACGGTTTTGCTATCCCTTCCACTTCGGCCAAGGCGTGGGCTGCTACTATTGAGGAGCGACAAGACATGGAGGACCGCCGTTCAGACGAGTATCTCCGCATGAACGATCAAGCTCAGATGGCCGCTGCACAGCAATACTCCGCTGCCATGCCTCCACCTCCTGTTCCAGCACCTGTACCTCTAGCGCAGACGCAGTCGATGCCTAATATCCAGCCGCAGGCTCTACCGCCTGGATTGAGCAACAGAGCATCCGTTACGGTACGTCCGGGTGTTTTCTCACATCCCCCGGGGACAATAACCCAGAACCTTCCCCAATATAAGGTGAACCGAAAGGTGTACGCACGCCTTGACCTGCTCGGGAAAGGTGGTACCTCCAAGGTGTATCGCGTCATGAACAGCCAGAACGAAGTTTATGCGATGAAACGGGTATCGTTGGACAGAACAGATCGCGATTCGATGGCGGGCTACATGAACGAGATAGCACTCTTGAAGCGTCTAGACGGAAACCGCAGGATCATTCGTCTCATTGATAGTGAAGTCAGAGCCGGTCCGAGTGGGTCCAGAGGCTATCTGAGCCTCATCATGGAATGTGGCGAGATAGACCTCGCGAAGTTGCTGCAGGAGCAGCAACAAGAGCCGATGGATCTCGTATGGGTATCCTACTACTGGAAACAGGTTCGCTTTCCCACAATGGCGTGTCTCTTTTCTCCCGTCTGACTGGTATTCCAGATGTTACAAGCCGTGCATGTAATCCACGAAGAGAAGATCGTTCATTCCGATCTTAAACCTGCTAACTTCGTGCTCGTAAAAGGTCAGCTTAAGCTGATCGATTTCGGCATTGCCAATGCCATAGCAAACGACACCACAAACATTCAACGCGATCACCAGGTATGATATATAACAATTGACCATTTCATGTATTTATCCTCTTTCATCGTAGATTGGAACGCTCAACTACATGAGCCCGGAGGCTATCGAACTCGGTGAAGGCATGCGCCGCCTCAAAGTCGGCCGACCCAGCGACATCTGGTCTCTTGGCTGTATTCTTTACCAAATGATCTACGGGACCCCTCCTTTCTACCATATCAGTAACCCAGTGTTCAAGATGCGCGCCATCCCAGATCCTGCTCACGAAATCACGTTCGCCCCGTATTCTTCGCCTCCGCCTCCTCGCCATAGCAAGGGGGGCGAATCGCCGCCACCAAAAGAGGTTGACACCCCGAAGGTGCGCGTACCGTCGGACGTGATATGGGCGATGATGTCCTGTTTGAATCGAAATCCGAAAGAGAGGGCGACAATACCGGAGTTATTATCGCAGGATTGGCTCACCATGAGAGAACGCCAGGTGTTGCGTAAGTATACGCAATTGTGTCTTCTGTAGATCAGCTCCTGATTCGATGTTATGATACAGCCACGCCTCAGCCAAAACCAGAGCTCAAAGACAACGAAGTAATCATCAACGAGTATTTCATGGCGCAACTGCTTCAATACGGAGTTGACCGCGGAATTCGGGAGGGTGGGTCTTTGGACGAGGAGACGCTTATGACAGAAGCAACTGTGAGTAGCACTGTTACATTTCGTGGCTCTTGTAGCTCACTAACTCTGTGGCAGCGGCTGGTCAAGGAACTGCAACGTGTTCGCGCTCAAACCGAACCATAGCGCCAGGCCCGCTCGCATTCTGTCACGATAGGCGAGGTGCACCCTGCAGAGGTTGGCATAGCATACCGCACCGTCGTGATATCTTGTGTCACCCAGATATCGCCCGTGGTTGCGATTTGCTCTCATGATGAAGAGACCAAAACCGCCTCGCTTCGCGCCCAGTCTGATTGCGCGGAGAAGGATGCCGCCGGAGACGCCATGTGCGTAACTATGTGGCTATGGTTCAAGGTTCATGGACGATGGACATACTCGAAGAAAATCGCTGCTTTGTCACTACGTCCACTTAATTCCCCACGCTATCTATGCTGTTGTACATCAAGCTTATTCAATGGCTTTACTCGACGCTATCGGCATCTCAATACTTCGGACTTTCTCAATTTGCTGGGCTGAATCGGATGGTCATATTGTACGGGCATGTCGTGTTAGTTTCTATATATGAATTCACGATCATATAGAGACGAGTTTGGACAGCAAACAGATTTTTGAGATACGTGTACTTTGAAGCTAAGCGCGAGCCTGCGAGCGCGTGCGTCTAAAGTTATGCTTACTAAGCTGGAGGCCTGAATGCGGAAAGGCGGCGGGCGCGCGAAGCGCCCGTCCGCATCCTCTCTCTTACATTCAGGCCTCATTTTTAGTCAATTCTGAGCTTTGCTCGTTTAAACCCTTCGTAACACCAATGCCTGCCTCGTCTAGGCCCCGAGGGGTCGGAGGAAAGTCTCTCGATGATCTGGCACCTGATAACTCCGCTTCTAGCGACACTGTTGCAAGTGAAATCCGAGAGGAACCGCCAGTCGTCTCGGAGACGGAAAAACAATTTATCGAAAACGAGGCTCGCCGAGCCCGAAACGACAACCGCGCCGCCAGGCGACGCGACGACGACGAAAACGTCTCCGAAGACGAAGCGCTTCTTGGTCCTATCGAGGTCATGCCGGTGAAAGACGTCGATCAAGAAATGAAATCCGCGGATTCTGAGATCATCATCGTCGAACCCCCTCCCAACGCCGTAACCCCTCAGCNTCAAGAAATGAAATCCGCGGATTCTGAGATCATCATCGTCGAACCCCCTCCCAACGCCGTAACCCCTCAGCATATGGGAATGCTGAAGAAGGCTTTGGACTTGACACCTCGGTCTAGATCCATCGCTGTCAAAATGTTGTACTCGGGGCGCATACACCCTCCTTCTTCGGCATCCCGCCTTCCCCACACCGCCCAGGACGAACCCGCGAGCGTCATGATGGATGTCGTTGACACCATCGACCTGTTTGAAAAGGGTACCGAAGTCCACCCCGCGCTCGTCGCGC
>JAAIFI010000254.1:0-48213 GCA_011032875.1 Phlebia tremellosa
TGGGGTTGTTTTGTAAAGCGGTTATCAGGACTGGTGCCACGCCACAACCATCAAAGCATTCCAAGTCGTGGTGGAGTGCCGAGTGCAGCTCCCTCGTGCAAGACATACGGCGGGCCCGCGAACAACGGAAGCAACAGGTAAAAGATCGCAAGACGTGGCAAGCGCGGATCGTCCACAACGGCAACCACTTCCCCCTCACTTGGCATCAGGAGGTGGTACGGCTCACACAGGACATAGCGGTGACCACAGGACAGATTGACCGCCTAACAAAACAAATGAAAGGCGCTGTTCGCCGAGCAAAGCGCGCGTTTTTCGACAGTGTCATGGAAAAGACTCACCCTTCGCGAATATGGGATCTGGTGGGTTGGACCGAACGGAGGCCAGTCGCCACCACCACCGGATTGGTTGATGGCAACAGTGCACCGGTTGACAGTCCAGAACAACTGGCGGAGCTGTTCCAAGAACAATTCACGCCCTCCAATCCGCGGGGCGTTGACCACACAATCTTGAATGACATCCCACAGCAGGCTGAACGAATGTTCCCGCCCATGACAGTGCGCGAAATGCGTGAAGCCCTGAGGGGCACAGGTAATTTCTCCGCCCCAGGACCGGACAGGGTGAGCTGGTTCTGGCTGAAGAGAATCATCAGCGACCAGAGCGAGTGTTCGTGCCACGACCCAACTCACGACCACAGGAACACTGAACCGCAAATTGTGGCCTTCTTTAACGCGTGCGTGCAGTACGGCATCCACCCCTCGATTTTCAAGAAATCCAGAACGGTTGTCATCCCTAAGCCACACAAATCAGACTACACTAAAGTGAAAGCTTACCGGCCAATTATTCTCCTCAACTGCTTGGGAAAGCTGCTGGAGAAGGTCATCGCCCAGCGCATGCAGTTCGATGCGCAGAAGTTCGGCATATTGCATCCATGCCAGTTCGGTGGGGCCCTCCAGCATAGCACACAAGATGCTGGAATCCAGTTAGCACACAACATTCAACAGGCCTGGAGAAAAGGAGTGGACTCCACCGCGCTGCTGCTGGATGTAGCACAGTTCTTTCCGTCTATCCACCACGACACCATGACAGCGATACTTCGAAAACAGGGGTTTCACAGTGATTTGTGCACGTACTTTGAAGACTATATGATTGGCCGGCAAACCGAGTTTGAGTTCAATGGACATCAATCCCAGCCGACGGACTTCTCCACGGGAGTAGGCCAAGGATCAGCATTGTCCCCCATACTGACCAGATTATACATTGCACCCGTGCTCCACCTGGTGGCCCCAACTGACCAACCAATGGAGGGCAATGCATCCCTCCAATTCTTTGTGGACGACGGTATGATCCATGTTGCGGGCGAGTTCTCCCCAGAACATGACCGCCACGACGGTTTGATCTACAACAATATACTAATACGCAACATATTTAATACAATTATCACTCACCTGGGGAGGCTGGGCCTGGCCATCGAAGCGGATAAGCTAGAACTGATGCACTTCTGACGAGCACGGGGAAGCACGTGGAGTGCAAGCGAACCACTGGGGCCCAATCTGAAACTAAAGGTCAACGGGAAAGCCATTGTACTCAAGCCCAAAGTCGTGATGAGGTACCTTGGCTTTTACCTGGATCCCAAGCTGCAATTCCGCGAACACATCCGGTTTTATGCGGCAAAAGCCACAAGCACCATCACGGCACTAAGGATGCTAGGTAACGCTAATAGAGGACTCACCCCAGTGGACCGGAGGCGACTCTACATCGCAAACGTACTCCCCGTACTAGCATACGGTGCCCAGTTGTGGTGGCACCCGGGGTGGAAAGGACGTAAATGGATCCTCAAGATGCTCCAGAAAGCCCAGGCCCGAGCAGCTCGATGGATTACGGGAGGCTTTCGAACAACACCGGTAGGGGCGCTGGAAATGACGGCTGGTCTACTCCCCATCAGACACCAAGTAGACAAGTTCATGAAGAAAGCGTGCTTACGAGTACGCACCCTACATAGCGGACACCCGACCAGAGCCCAGCTACCAACCCCGGCATGGAGTGCTGGGCCATTGAACGTCACCGCGGCCATGCCACTGCGGGGCCTAATGACTGACGATGCAACCACCCCAATGACTCACGTTGCTACATGGGGCACGGCCAGCAATGAGACCTTCGACACCATGAGCAGTGAGTGTCGACCGGGGGACAGAGTCACGGACGCACACGCAGACCAAATTGTCATGCACATGAATTGCATCGACGGCGACATCGCCCCACCCAAAGCGAAGGAAGCGCAACTTCGCGACTGGATTAGTCTGCGCTTAATGCCTGTTATAGAAAGTGTGGAGGAGAATCCACAGTGTATAACAGTATACACGGATGGTTCCCAAAAGAAGGTGACCCCAGACGGGGGCGCACAAACAGTTGCGGCGGGAGCGGCATGGCTGGTTAAACAAAATGGAAGGTCAAGAGGAGGTCGATTTGGGTGCGGCAAAGCCACCCCGTACGACGCCGAGATGGCAGCACTGGCGAGAGGCCTTCGAGAAGCCGTGAGGAGCGCGAATGACCTATCAACGGACATCCACGTCTTCGCGGACAACCAAGCCGCACTCGCAGCAATCCTCAAAGCAGGGACAGGCCCGTCACAAATGCTGTCCGTGACAGCGAGCGCAACTGTACGCCCGTGGCTCGCAGCTGACCCAGAACACCGAATCCACATGTGGTGGTGCCCAGGACACCACGACATCCCAGGAAACGTAGAGGTGGATCGAGAAGCGGGACGAGGCACCGAAGAGGAGTCCAACATTGTATCGTTCGCATACGCTAGACAGACCATCACGGAGCATGCTGTCCAAGCATGGCAGAACGACATGAAACAACCTAAGTACAAAGGCCACCACAACTTAATAGGAACGGATGAGCTGAAACAATGCAAACACACCACACGCAACTGGTTCCTCAAGACCGGTGGACAGTCGAGTACACGCATGGCGCGACTCGTCCGGTTCACCACTGGCCACTACCCACACGGACAATTCCGCGAACGCTTCCACCTTGAGGAAACCAGACAGTGCTGGTGTGGCGAGGAAGCCGTCGAATCGCGGGAACACACCTGGTTCGACTGCCCCTTATGGCTCCGCAAACATGGCCCTCCAACCGAGGAACTGGAACGACGGCGCAGGCTGGGCAAAAATGACCCACTAGACTTCGATGAACCTGCCCCCGAAGGAGTAGACCCTGTTGACCACTTTGTGAGGGAATGGCGCAAGGGGCCACCGGGGCTGAAGACGATCGAGGAGTTCCTACAACTAAACCCCCTGGTCGGAACGTTCACGTGGGCTGACCTGATGGAGGAAGCTAGCTCTGACAAAAACGAAGGGAACGAGGACTCACTCGCGATACTCAAGGTAGAACTTCACACCGTGCTGCGCAAGCGCGCATTTGAGAGGTGGACGGACAAGCACCCGAACTTGCCCATATCAACGTTCAACGAAACGTATGCGCGCGCCGCCACCAAAGTCGTCCTAGATAAGTTTGAGGTCGGCGTGGAGGAAACTGAGAGTCTACAGCGCGAATTTGGGGGACCAAGACCCGACCCGAAGCGGGCCGTCGACGCCCCGTACGAGCCGCCCTGATGGTGAGGACAAGGGCAGTTCTGAGAGAGGGGGGAAAGGACCGGGCTCACGTGGTTGGGCATCAGTATCGTCTGTGTTATCTATTTATCTTTATTTATACGGTGCGCATGTACCTAGTTGTACGCACGCTAAACAACGAGATTTAAGAACGTAAGTGGTGAGAAGAGACGCAGAGCGCCAGGTTGATCAATCAGTCGGCAGCATCCAAACGTGGAAGGCATCGGCCCGCCCTCGCTTATGTCATCAGGCTGCTTCGCTCTCTGCCGACCGTCGACCTCCCTCATTACAGTGCTCATTACTCGCTGTCTTGTCGGTACGCTCGACACGCCTACCATCCCTTTGCTGCTGTCTCGCACGCGTTTGATGTGAACTTTTTCTGTTGTAGAAATAGACGCGTAGTAGGATGATGTAATCGAATGATGTAATCAATACGAGCGTTGTTCGCGCAGAGGAAAGAATGTGGGCCGAAAGTCAAGGGAATAAATTTGGTGCTTCCTGTTGCCCTGAGAACAGAGCCTTAAATACTTTCTAGTTATTTACTATGGGCTATCTCCAGCCCGACTATTTTATACCGACTCTACAACTAGAACGGCGGGTTCTCCTAGTGGAGAATCTGCGCGGTGAATCTCCAGCTCGCGGGCGGGCCGGAGCCGTAATTACCATAACCGGAAACAAAACGGAAGGGCGCATCAGCGGATCACCGCGCGCCCGAGGACGAGAAACTGAGACGCGAAAACTAACTATTACAACATTTTCATGGCTGGGCTGAGTGGTAGAACCCGCTTTACCCTTTGCCAACCCTCGACTTACGCGTGCTCTTTCATTGTTATCTTCTCTCTTGCATATCATCTACCATGTCCCTTACCCAGCCAGAGGCGATATCGTTTGCTCCTAGGCCGATCTAAGGAGAATTGTCCAGAGTGCCATTGCCGTTAGCCCTTTGACTTAAAATCCTATCGGACGCGTATGTATCACAAGGCGCGATGTGCCTCAAATCAATGCAAAGTCGACGTTAGATAGTTCGTAAACCAGAGGAAAATTTGACGCGTCAGTGCCAATTTAGCTTGAGGGACAGAGAGCAGGACGTACAACATTTCGGTGAGTAATAGTCAACACAGTCCGAATCATGGATTACAGTCTGACAGAAGGTTTAGTTAGCCTCGTCGTTGACTTGTGTCGTTCTAACTGTCGACCATGGCATTAAACGCATGCAGTTCACACCCCTACCCAGTCATAGCATCTCAGGCATGATTGTCAGCGTTATTCAATATTGACCGACGCCTTCTCGCTTCGAGTGCTGCTTCATCCTCCTGATTTCTCGCAAAGTACGCCCATCACCTTGTGTGTAAGGTGTTCACTGACCAGTTCTGGTAGACTCCACTATTTCTGTCTCCATGATTGAATACTTCCTCCCTCTGTGAGTCAGTCGCTTATCTGTTCTTCGCACGCAAGTATAATGACGTTTCCTCCAGACGGCCCTTGGCTCGTAGGACCTGTACATAACCCTAGCTCAAACAAGACGTAATCCGACGCTATCTGGCGCTTTGCCCGAGTTTAAAATGTATTCCTGGTGAATGCAACTAATTTTCCCTCGTTCAGTCATCACGGTTCTGATGCTACATCTTATCGAACATACTTTCCCGATGTGAATAGGTTATAGAGAATCCTCGTGGCATTGTGCGTATGCCCCATCCGTGCGCTCCACGTTATTCACACCGATTCGATGGATGACCATTCATTTGGAAGAGCTTCTTGCTTCCGCTGATAGGTATGGAGCCGGTAGGTTCAGACGAGCGCTTATGCCGTATGTTTCAGGGATTGCATTCCCTGGATCCCTACTACACGTTGCTGAAGATGGCAACATTGTTTCGGGAGTTGGCCGAGTTCCTGAAGCGTCGCTCTCTGAATCCATCTGCCGGCTGACAGCGGCGAGCCGCCAATGCAACATCAAGCGCGGGACCGTCTTCTCATATACAGGCATGATACGGCGAACCCGGCGCCCACTGCATCCTCAGCTCTACAACCCAGGCCTAGGTTGAGCCAGTACCCCTCCAGCTTGTTGCTCCACAACTCATCACTTTATCTCGTGGCATATATGTCGTCAGGAGGGTCTTCAACACCACAAGAATAAGTATGTCGAGGATTATAATGCTATGGGGAGAACCCATACTAACCAGAGACCCGCATGATAGACCGCAAATACTGTATCATTGCGCAGTACGACAATATCGAGAGTGTCTTCTACAGAGGAGAGACATGTATGTCGAGGCTTTCCTCGCTGTCTGTCAGACATCCTGACATAAGTCATTGCGGACCCAGGACACTGACTCGTCTCAAGACACGGCGATATCAGAAGGGTCTTACAGCAACAAAGTACAGGTATATCAGGGTTTTGATTATTGTGTGATATTCCCGTCCTAACTAGCGGTCTGCATAATAGACTCAGAATGTGGATGTCATCGATCAAGGATATTGCAGCTGTCGTTCAGGATATTGCAGCTGTCATTCAGGATATTGCAGCTGTCATTCAGGATGTCGTTGTGTTCAATCAAAGGTGCGTACATAGATTCGAGAGAGAACTCAAGTCTTACCAATCACAACCATCGACGACAGCGCCCCAACATTCTTCAAAAACCTTTAGATTTTCGTATCACCGTGGAAAGATGGTCTATTATCACTCGCGCAGATTTCGGATGTTGTACTCGGCGCTGGAGTCGGTGAGGTGCATGCCTGGTCTATGGAAATGTGGTGCCGCTGTCACTAGACTCATCGTCCAATGTGCTACTAAGCTCGAGTTTACTTGCGCATGAGATTGATTCCTTCCGACGCAGATTACCTAACGAATTCAATCGACTGCTTAATGACGATCTCGAAAACTGGAGTTACATTCGTGAGCCCGCGCGCTTCCAAGGTCTCTTTCTCCCCGACCATCACCACACGCGCCACACGAAGAACTTCTCCAGTGGTGGCGCATACCAAGCCTGCATTTGTACTGGACAATGTGGCCCTCAAGGTCCGTGTGCACATTATCCGCGCCGATGTAAAGCGCATCACCTCGACGTACCGTCATATTGTTCGTGAAGAACACGTTACACCAATATTCTGCGTTGGTCTTCATTATGAGCCACGCGGTCTGCAATGAGACGGGATGGACGAGCGCGTAGATGCACGGTACAACGACGCATTGTGGACGAGAGTGGGCAGCGTAGAGCTTTCGCAATGACCTGGTCGAAAAGGCTCTGCCATCGCGACGCCAGTCTCGAGTCTGTATTTCGCATTCTTCCAAGAAGACTTCAAATCTTCGTCTATGCAGGGCCCCGCGAGCGCTTTGGCGACTTGAAGAGCCACTTAACTTCTGTGTTCAAGGGCCATTTGCGGAGTGCATTCTCGGGGTAACGCTTGACATCGGACTTGATGAGGGAGAAAGACGAGATCTACTCGGTTCGGGGCAGGGCCACTTTGGTGTTCAACCATCTACATCTACGAAGTTTGACATGAGTGAACGGGGCGAGACTACAGATTGAATGAATGGTCTAACTCGCCTCGGCATAAGAAATTTTCTCCCTTGTCTTTTGGATGTTTATCTCCAACGCATGCCTTCCCAGACAGACCGCCAAGGACTCTGGGCCCCATTTACCCCAGCCGTATCAATGCTGAATAGAGCTTGTTGGCGGACGAGTTTCTTGTGAATGTCAAGCATAGTAGAGTCGACAGGGATATTGATGGCTTAGGACGATACGACAAACTCTACAGGAGAAGACTCGTATGTTCTTTGACGTTTCAACACATCGTTGGCGATATTGCTCCTCGCTCCTCGTATATTAGAGCATGACGGAACAGAGCAGGCGATTATTCCACGCTTGATTCGAGACTTCGTTTAAGGTTGAGGCGTTTGCGTCGGAGCTCAAATCATGCCGTCTCTGCTTCGGAGTTAAGCGGCTCTATTGGTAGCTTGTCCTGAGAAGTGGTCACATCGTTCTCTCTGTCGAAATCCACCCTTAACGCTGATTCTGTGACTTTATTCCCGAGATAGTACTTCATGGTAAGCTGCTTTTTGTATTCTATCGTTCCATTTCCCTAACACATGATCGTCCATTTTTGTAGATTTATGTCCCTTGTAATGATGTTCAAGTTGGTGCAGACATCGGTCAACGTTTTTATATCAACGATCCAGCTCGTTTCTTCTCGTGCAAGTATGCGTAAAATCGCTCCAGCATCCGGTCCTGTGTTTGGTCTCATCAAGTGCCAACCGTCGGCGAAAGCGTTATGTTCCGCTGCCTTCGACGCGCACACGAAGTTTTGACAGATATCCAATGGCGCGTGGACGAGGGGATGATATCAACACAAGTTTCAAGGTTCAGGAATGATGTTACCTTGGGAGTGAAGCTTTAGGCTTGCATTCCTCGTTACTCGGGACCTCCCAAGTCGAGGGAAGTAACCCGCAAACCACATCATTCCGAATATCCTTTGTGGTCCTCCCCACTTCAATCCCCAGGAATATATAGTAAACTATCATGTTGTCTTCGTTGCCGCTTTCTACGCCCCAATTCCATAAAGGCAGGCGCTCCTGCCACACGTTCGACACCGCCTGATCAATCCCGCTCGCAAAATTCGTATCCTTATAGCAAAATTCGGCGATATTAAGTTAACTGCTGTACAGCTCGGGAACGAGGGAGAAATCCAGACTGTGTCGGAGGTCATTTCTTTCATTCGATGGACATTGCCTGCCAGAATACGTCGGGACCGCAGCTTCTCCGTCATCGAAGTTTGCCACTGGTCGGGTGGAGTATGTTCTATGTTCTCGGGAAATTCTCTTCCCCTACACACTGCTGGCAGGATTGTCCATCTCGTGGAGGCGGAGAACCAAATGCAAGATATAAAAGCACCTCGAAATCGACGGAACGATGCAGCACCAGTTCAACCTCGAACCGAAGCTCCCAGTCGCATCTAAGTCTTGCATCTTTGAAAACATCTCTCGCAATGTTCTCTCGTCTTGCTACACTCGTCTTCGCTTGCGGCCTTCTCCTGGCAGCAGAGGCCCTCAGCCTCCACGCGGCCCGCGCGGAGAACGGTGACTGCCCGTGCCCTATCGACAACAACGGAGACGAGGGTGTCCCTATCAATATGTACACGAGCTACCAGTGTGCTTACCCTACCGATTCCTGCACCTGGGACGTCTTGGTACTGTGACTTCTAATTGTTACCACGTTCGTCGACCGTACTGAACGATCTCACAATAGACTGGTACTCTGCTGAACGACCAGCCAGCGGGCTGCCCTGCGGCGGATCCTTGCGAGAACGACGTTTGCGTGTGCCCAGTGGACAAGACTGGCGCTCGTGGCACGCTGATCGACAGCTCTTCCACTTACCAGTGTGCTTACACGCCAGGTGGCGCGTGCACTTGGAACATCGTTGTTCGTACCGGATTCATTATCTGCGCATATGCCTGTTGCTCACCGCTAGCTTGTCAGACCGGAGCGCTTGAAAACATTTACCAAACAAACTGCCCCACGGAGGCTCCGTGCAATGTCGCTAGTGAAGCGTTGTAGATCGTTCCTCCTCCCCACCTCTCCTCTCCTATCAGTTCCTCTCGCACACAGCGAAGCCGTGACTGTTGGAGAATGTTGTCAGTGATGGGTATCACGTATCGTTTGGTCTCTGATATGGGCATTGCTGGTTTTGTACTCGTGGAACTACTCTTAATGATACACTGCCAGTGTTGCGCTTGATTTTATGCAGACGCTCTACCAGCGGCAAGACATGAAGCAGCGCTGCCAGAACTGGCAGGGCCAATCCCTTGGGAAGGACTTGTGAACAATAGTGTGCCTCTAGCTCCATGTTCCTAATCCCATTTACACATATGGTCCAGAGGAATGTGTGTGAAGGATTGAGGCGAGTTCAATATGCTATTGGGAGGACGCACGGTGCGATCACATATGATGGACTGACTGTACGAGTCACGATAGCTGAGTTAGCTCAATCCTGAGGATGGGAGTGCAATGACATTGCTGACTGAGGGCAAAATGAGCCGTACAGTAAGTACAAGTTCAATCTTTCCGTATATACCCAAGTTACTTGATACAAAAGTAGGACACGAAGAACAAACCATTCGGAGAACACCATCACGTACTCTCGCTAGAAGCGTCATGATGGACCGTCTGTGTTCACTGTTGCCCAGCGCACATCGGCCCTATCAATCTACCAGGTCCTACTCAATCCATCTATAAGAACGATTTCAGTGACTGGGTAGAGATGGAGGGGCTTGTTCCTCGCTACCCATATTGCAGCGGAAATATCATCAAGTCTGAATTCTTTGAGCATTCTCGTGTTCGGGGCTCGAGTTTGTGCCAAGTTCGCTGATGCGAAATCAAGCAGCGGAGTATAGACTTTGAATGTCCGCCGATATGCCACTTGATGAAGCGCGCAGCGTACACCTCTCTTTGTCTCTTTCTGTCAAGTCTGCTAGCCCCTGTCCCCAAATTTTGTCTGCTACAAGCACAATCTATCATCGGGTTTCAATTATTGCCACCTATCTTTCACTCGAGTCTCTCAAATTCTGGCAGAAGGATTTCACACCCTGGTCACATCTTGATTTCATCAAGATCGGCGGCGGATCGCAATATATGTACGAGTGCGTCGGTTCTCTGCGTCACTCACATCTAAGGCCCGTTCTCATACGGCCACGACCTCAAGCATCTTGCCTCGCTGGCAGAGCCGGAAACTTCCTCGTGCAAACATACGCTTCTTTCTCGTAGGTGCCGTGACAATAAGCAGGCACACACCGTAGCGACAGCGGTAGCCAGGTCCTGGGGTACGCAGAAGCATGTCTTCTCCCATTAATTCATACGGAGTGCCGACGGAACTGTATAGAGAGATACTCCAGTATGTCACGTCCAGGCACGACCTCTGCAGCCTGAGCGTCACTTCGCGTGGTCTCCAGGCAGAAGCCGAGTACTTCATTTACCAATCCATCGAGTCCACTCGCCGTCAACACACAGAGTATCTTTGTGACCTCATCACGTCTTCACCACGTCTGCACACCCTGGTTCGCTCTCTCAGCATATCCAACGATGGCGAGCAGGTCGGCCCTTCACGATCCCAGGAGTATTGGGAGCGCATCGCCCTTCTATTGCGCGATCTGCCCAATCTCGTGGAACTCAAAATACACGATAACATGACTACAGGCAATACCAACGCATGGGTCCTCTCAGAGTGCACATTCTCGCTACAGAAGTTCGACTGCGACTTCGCCTTCGACTCCACACTGCTCGGCTTCCTGCAGTCCCAGCGCGCCTTGCAGCGGCTGTACTGGACCGAGAGCTTCTCTGACGACAATTCTGCGCGCATTCTCGAGGAGTTGAATGTGCCCAATGAACTCGACGCGCCGCCCGTCGTCGAGCTCATGACAAACAGCCCGCGCTTTGCCCTCAAGCTCATGCCCGCCACGACACTCACGCACGTGTGGATTTGCGGACAGTGTGCATACGAGAATGAAGGCTGGGTGCGCTATGTCGATGCGTTTGTCCTCGGTGCTGAAAGCCTGCGTTCCCTTCGTATGAATTTTCCCTATGGGCGACGGACCCTTGTCACGCTGCTCAACGTCCTCGCGGCCCACGCGCCTGGCCTCCGCTCGCTCGGATTTGTGCCACATTTTGATAAACAGGTGCGTTCGCTGCCAGCGGTACCCCTGCTTACCATGAAAGTCGCTTACTGACCACCGCTTGGCTTTGTACAGCAAACGGACGTGATCGATGCCCTTGCGCAGTTCAAGCACCTGGAATCGCTCGTGATGTGGAACGTCATCAGTGCGGACACGTCCCGTGCTGTCGCGAGTGCGTGTCCGTCGCTGCGCACCGTCGCATGCTTGCACTATTCGTACTCCCACGAATATGTCATTCTGCCTGTGAACCCTGTCGGTACTCCGAAAGCCCATCATGACCCGGACTACCGATTGTGGAAGGATGGCTAGATAGGAGATTGTGAAAGCTCAGCTGAGTCTGAGAAGTCTCTCACACATAGAATGCTATCTGCGGCATCGTCAGGTTGCCTCAGAGCCTTGTTTCTTGTATACTTGGTGTACAATAGCTTTTCAGTTGTATCGGGTAACAGGTGGGACTCTTACATGTAGCAATACTGGATATATGCGCCTCTAATCTTCCTGGTAAATTCGAATGGCACAGCTTCACCCCAGCAATCTACCAGAGCATCCCTCGCTGAACAACATTGTATCTACGCCCACTTCGAAGGCTATCGCCTACTTTTCTTACTTGTTTGTGTCGCGTCTCCTGGGGCTTTCCTTTTCCCGCTCACATTAGTGACCGACTCGCCTCTCTCCGCACCAGCGCTCTTCGCCCTGAAGTACTCCCATACCAATACATCCTCGTACGGTTCCTCAAACCGATCCAATTTGTCTGGAGGATAGAACCAGTAGTTGAACGCCATGTGCACCGCGTCGTCGCCGTTGCCCGTAGAAGATGAGGTGACCTCATGCCACCACGAGGCAGGAAGGTACAACATCTCACCCGCCTTCAGTTCTACGACGAAGGGTGCAGGCGTCTTAGTGAAATTTGGAAAGTCGCGGGGAACTACGCCGGAAGGCGGTACAGCCGTCGTCAAGAGTTTGAGATGCTGGTGTACAAACGCGGTGGGTATGCGCGAGAAAGACGACGGTTCTGCATTTCCGTCACCTCCATCCTCTGTATGTTCTTCATCCTTCCCGAATGGAAAGCCACCTTCCTCGTTCTCATCTTCACTGTCCTCGTCCTCTCCATTTTCTTCTCCGCCATCCGCACCAATATTCGGGAACCCATCCTCAAATTCTGCATCATCCATTCTACCCATCAATTTGTCAAAATCATCTTCCACGTCGTCTAGCTCTACGCCCTTTGTCCCTTCCAGCGCATGGTTTGCAAGCTCGTCGATTGCTGCCTCATACTCATCGAGGAGTGCTTGTCGCTCCGTGGTATTTTGGCGGCTCTTCCCCTTCCCTGTAGGCATTGCGTCGAGCTTCGCTTCAAGTGCCTTCACTCGCGCTTTGAGCGCAAGCGCGAACGGGAGCCCGTCCGCACGAACAGGCGCATCCACATACGAAATCAGGCCGTTCGGGTGCAGCACGTCGAGCTTGCCAAAAGGGTAAAGATGTTCTATCTCTTTTGGAGGATACAACACGAAACGCTTCTTGCCGAGCAAGAGACAGTAGAGATTGTCATGAAAGTCGTGGTGCTGAAGAGTAGTATGTAAATATTGAATTGGCAAATGATAGAAATTGAAGAAGTGAACATACCAAACCAGATGTTGCACCGTCTTTTGATTTTCCCAGCCACAGATTGACTTGCTGCAAAAATAGGTTACCCATAAGGCGCGGAACACGAGGAAAATCGTCTGCGAGAGCGTCCGCTGGAGGTGGCAGCACCGTCAAGGCCTCCAAGTCGTCTTCTTGCTCCGCATATTGCGTGGTTAGGTACGGGTGAGGTCCGCTCTCCATTTTGAGTGTCCCAATGAACTCCCGAAACTTGACTGGCACGCGTTCGATATCCGTACCGAACTGTTGCTTGTCGGGGTGCAGTGGCTCGATAAGCACCCGCGAATCTCCAGCTTTCGACTCGAGATAGCTTAGATCTGTCTTCCGGTCTCGTCACACCATTGGAAGATGACCGCTTAGGGTGAGACAAGACGTACCCAACTCCGAGCCTTGAATGCAGCATCGTCCGGTAGCCCTTGGATGACGACTGGCGTCCGGGTCGAGACGAAGCGAGCGAAGAAATCCTCGGCCGACACACTAGGCAAGATACCGTCCAGCTTACGAAACTCGCTCATTTTCTGGATATTATGCTGGAGATGGAGAAGTCCTACTAATATGTAGTAGAAGTTAGCAGGTGGCGGTTGACGGAGAACGCGCACAATCTATCTCCGCTATAACCCACTTATCGAAACGATACTGCAAAGACTTAACAGACGATATCGTCTCATTACTAGATATCACCTACGGGCAGTCACGTACTGCTTATATACCGTCGCATGAGACTGTCAGATCTTCCTATCCTAAATCACTATTACCTTCGAGAGAGATAAACCTGATCGTCCCCCCATCATTTTCACAACGTCCTCCCGATTGTTAAATAATCCACATATACACGCTACATATCATCAGCTATAGTCACTAAAGGAGGGATGGTACGCGAGGGTCCAGTATCACACGCTTGTGTTCATTAGTCTACTTGATATTCGGTGTCCATGTCCACCGTTATCATCATCTTGGGCGTCGGCCTTGAGTCAAGTCGGCGCATGCGGAAAGTTGGCGGGTTCTGAGTCTCCGGTCTCCCCATCGATGAGTCCCAGATTGACGTCTCGGCATCGTACCAATTAGGGCGCACAGCGTGGTGAATATTCAGCTAAGGACATCATCGGTAAGCACATTGGTCAAGAACTCGGAAATCGAGCGGACTTGCCAGCATACGGCATCCCAGAATGGAGTGAGTTGCGAACGCCGCCCTATCAGAAATTGTTTGTTGTCAGTAAAACTGTGGAGTCACATAACAAAGCACCCACCCAAGGGTGACGCCGAAGAGACTAGACTGTAGAAGTGATGAATGTCAGAAGTGCCGTCCCGTACGACAGAAGTATTATGCACGAACCCTGAGCGACCATGTAACACAGTTGCTTACGATGACAGCGAGCACGCCACCAAAATAGCCCACAGAGTCCCGCAAGAGGACCATGAGAACCCTTGGGGTATCGGTCTCTGCGCGCGCCACTTGTACACACTTGATCACTGCGAGGGTGAAGACCACAGTCTCGAAGCCTATCATCGGTATCCAATACGCATAGGTGTAGGACACATCATTGTTCAAGATGCATCCTTGTAATCCTAGAGGTGGTTGTATGACTGGGGAAGACAATATCAGATAAAAGCCTAGCAGAATGGACTCGGAGGAAATATAGTGACGCTCACTTTTCATGTGGAACGTAATTGGGCCAATGATGGCAGTCTCCGCGATTAATTCCAGGGTCAAGAGCGTGATGAGCCCCCACAGAAGATACTTATTACGATTGTACATCGCATAAATTCTCAGCATGAGAATACCTAGGACGAGTCAGTGAGATGAACCCGTTGTATGGTAGAGTACGTACTTCCGATCGATATGTGAGTTACTATAGCCGCGTACGTGAACCAATTGAAAAAGAAACGGCAGCTGAAATATCGTAAATGACTTGTTCGATGCAAATGCCAGCTGCACCTACAACTGCAAGCGACAATTTAGTGATATTACGTGTAATATATGAGCCTATAACGCACTAGTTGTGGAGGGTGAACCACCGACAATGCTAATCAATTCCCGCACACGTATTAGCTACGCGCACGAACTTTGCCAAGCTGAAAGTCGCACCAGTATTATCGAGGCTATGATCGTTATTTCAGCATAATTTGCATGAGAACAAGGATATAGATGCCTCACATGTGGTTCATCATGCTTCAATTATGACACCATCTGTTAGTCGACGTAATATCGCAACATGAAAGGACTCAGACTTACTTCCAATACCTGTTCTGGACTCAGGTCAGAGCAATATCGGTGCAGTACTGTCTACACGGCTTACTGTCAAAAACAGCACTTTAATCCAGCCAAAGCGACCGTTTCTCAGGTATCGAATCTGTGTCCAAGCTTAGTTGATGTCTCGTACGGTGAAAGACGAAATACCTCGTCGCGGACGGTAAGCACTAATTGAACATTGAGTCAAAAATTATCCCTTGTATCAACAATGTGAGGCGTACGATAGTCGAACATCAGCACCGCCAGTGAACCAACTATAAGAGACGAGTGAGCGTAGCGGTATGTCGAGCAGCGATGATACTCACTCCATATGGATCTAGTAGCCCTGTAATCGCTGGCCAGCTGTATCAGCGACGCCATTTCGTCTGCGGGAACGACCTCGGAGCTGGTGAAGTTGAAAGCCATCTTGACGATGAAAAACGAGGCGGCTCACATGCGGTACGAATAGCATTGGAGCTCGAGATATACTAATACTTGCCGTCAGGCCATCTGATTGCGGCCTGCAGCAGAAGATGTAAGTCGTCTTTGATAACAAGTGGAAGGTACATGACAGCTGGCGTACAGTTCGACATTACTTGGTAGGGGATCGAATCCATTCCACTGCGCTGTGGTACTACGGGACCCAACGCTACCATCAGTATCTGCGAGAAGGCTCGGTGGTCTTCCGACCTACAGAAGGGCTATGACAATCACACATGCTCCACTGACATACGCCGAACGTGCGTATGTATGTGTCTGGCCTTCGGCGGTGTTACCAACACAACATCTGGGCGAAACTTGATTGAGCATAGCGCCACGAAGACAGCAAGCTTCTCTTTGAATGTATAGATGACAATAGACACCCTGAACCGGATGGCTATCGAACTGTAGAGGTTTAGTATGGTGAAAGAAGTATGAGTAATGGACCTCAAAATCGAGTAGCAATCACTTGCTTGTTAGCCTGCTATCTTCGCTTGTCCTAAATTGATGTGTCCCTGTCTCCTATCCGCGTTGTTTCTGTTTTTCTACTCGTCTTCCTAGGTTCCTGCTGCTGCTGGTGTAAGATGATTCGGAGCAAGCACGCATCATTTGTATCTTAACCATATCATGGGATGGTCTAGACGCTAGTGTACTCGGGGTACGAGAGAGTCAGGACCCCAGAAAGCGCTGATCGCGAACCCGCAGTCAAAATATTGGTCACGTACCTAGAGTTGAGCCACGAAAAAGGGTGTATCTCTATAAATTGAGCAGTGTAGTAGACACTTTACAACTGATTATTCATCCGTTGTTTAACTGTAGTTCGAAGCCATGGTGGACAGTCGCCTCCTTCGCGGGGCCCTCTTCAGGCCGGGGACATATGTTCAGTATGTGACAAGGTAAACGCAAAAGACAATCATTCCTATCTGATGAGACTAGATGTACTCACATGTATATGCCACATTCTTGATATTGGACACGCACAGTTTTGGAGAATTGTTGAGAATGCACGTTGGTAAGAGTCTATACTAAGTCAGTCTCATTGTCAAGGTTCCTGATTACGTCTCGAGTGCACTGGAGTGCACTGCAGAAAGCGGTACGCAGTACACATTTCGCTGATTCACGGACTAGAAAGTACAATCAGTCTGGCTACGATCACGCTATACCTAAGAATGGCAACTAGCAATTCAGTTTGCCACATATTTAACACACGTCTTCCGGGAATCTTACATCATGATCGATCGATCTGCCATCCTCTCGAAGTAGATATGGTCCACGGTATCCAATAGATAAAAAAATTTGCATGTTGATGAGGACTGCTAACAGATTCACAAATTTGTGGAAGCTAGCAAGTGAGCCCTGGCCGCAAAGCGCGGATCTCGCGGTACCAGTAAAAGTGCGACATATGCAAGTACATGTGGTTCATGTCATTACCAGAAGCGTATATATACACACTTGTCTGCATTGAAAGCCCTGCAAGCTGCTTGTAATCAAGACCTGCTGGGATTTGTCATGGTTCGCATGTTGACCCATCCAGGGCCTCGGTGACCAGCCCGAGGGATGCTCTCGGGCAGAAGTGCTCTCCCCGTATTGTAACGTTGGCATACCTGCGCAAACGGTGTAGCTGTGTCCTGGCTGTCGGATACTAGGCAACTCGATCCATACCGTCGCACCTGTTCGTCGTCACTAAAAGACGTCGCAAAAGACATAGCAGCCGCAGTTGTATATACCTGTATCATAGTTGTGCAAGAAATTTGCTTCGTCGCCCCGACTTCAGTCCTCAAGTAAGGCTGCCGTAGAATTAGCCTATTCATCTTCATGTAAAACCCACCAGTGCATGATTGCGGGGTGTAGCTTGTTCGCCTGAAATCTGTGTCGGATGCAGACACTGCTGATAACCTGATCATATTTCATCAGAGCCAGTATCAGTAAGATACAATAGCATGCGGTGTAACGGCGTAGTATGGGTCCGAAAATACAGCGCGGAGACACGACATGCAGTGTACCTTCTCTACGACGAGCATGCGTTAAACGTCGCAAAGGACTTCAGAGAACTTAAGACGTGCCTTGCAGATGACTTCGTGTTGCTTTCACGTCTTCCACAAATATTGGCATTGACAGTTTAGATTGGTATCATTCCATGTCCTTGAAACCTGGTGCACTCTCTGAGAGGAACCACGGAGCTGCCCGGTGTGCATGACAATCAGCTGGTCCAACCCAGGACCTGCACTGGACGATGTTGCATCGTAGCCACAAAAGCTGGGACACAGTTTCGGTGCGGCTGGCCAGAGTTTTCGCAGCGTCTGAACAGGCGAGATCCAGGTCAGCGCGGCCTGCTCGGCCAATTTTGACGACGGTCGTCCCGGCGTCCATATTTGACATGAGTAGGTTTCCGCAGAGACACCAGCATGAAATTTGCAGATACGTTAGACATGTGCAATGGTAGCTGCGAGACTATCGTCACGTTGGTAAATTGCAGGTAAAATATTCCACAAAGTCCCTGATCGTATCCATGTTGTCATCCCCTGGCGAATGTAACGAGAGGGTGATTGTGAGATAGAGGGACCCAGTGGGAGTGACACGTATCGTCGACCAATCTAGCTGCCCGAAGTCTGAGGAAGGAAAGACGACCAGTCGACAGAATGTACAACTTGGTTATAAACGAGACGGACAGCACTGTATCGTTCGCTTCGTCGGTGCGTTTCGAAAGGAGTTTGTGCAGCACGGTTGATAAAGAGTTCCATCGTGAGGTGTGCGCAGATAGCAGTATAGTAGATAGCAACAAGCCGCACGTGTGACCCAACCAAGAGCCAACGTCTCTAAGTTTGGTAGCGTTGTACGTAAAGGACCACCACCCAGACCGATAGGAATGTGCGCTATCGCGAGTCGGAGAGCGGTGAGGGGACATTCCGTAGAGGGCTTTCAGACGGTAGTCTTGAGATCGCCGTTGATTCCCCATCATGAGTGGCATAGCACGTAAGAGGCGCAAAATCCGCAAAGCTGACAACGAGGCGCGGGAAGCCTCGCTATCGGAGTGAGCGTGTTGATCTCCGTCTTCTTCTGCTTGGCAAATTTTGTTGTGCTTCCTCTTCTAAGTTTGCTGGCCTTTCCATGACTAGCCCATGACTAGCGGCCTGTCTATACAACACAATTACTGAACAAACGTTAAACCCTATTATAGATAGCCTGACCTGTCCCTCTGCATTTTGTCTTGTCTTGCGCAGCCGAACCCCAAGGCACTGGACAGTACAGAGGAAGAGACGTAGACAACATGCACCTCCATTTTTCCCATCGTAAGTTCCCCATCATTGCACTTATCGGCAACTTATCAGGGACTTATCCGCACACAAACTGAAGTTTTTCGAGATCATACTTTCTCGCGTTCGACTCTCACTACCGCCACTACCATTCGGCAACCCGATACGTTCATAGCCTGCGCTGTTCTGTGAACCTACTTCATTGAAGCGGAGTGTTGAGAGGTGCTTGGACATCCCATCAGGCTGCTATGAAGCGATCACAGGACTTTTCCCCCGCGTCTCCGCCTTCAGCATCCCCAGTTCAGAAGAAACTGAAAATGTCACCACCAGTCTCGCATGGACTTAGTATGCAGGGTTCCTTGGATGATTCCTCTGCCTCTGAAAATGGATGGACGAAGGTCGAAAAACGCAAGGCTAAGAAACTGAGAAGGACTGAAGTGAAATTAGACGTGTGTGTTTCCGTTCAAGCTTCCATTCGAGGAGATATCTGTGAGGCTTATATCATCCAATAGGCTTTGCAACCTCGGTTTCTTTATTCTAAGGCAGAGATCGTGAGACGTCGAGAGGCAGTTGGCATCAGTGTGAGTCCTGCACATCTGCGTTCCTTTGTTCATGAATAACATCTTCTCTTCAGGACATCAGAGACCTTGTGCTCCATCTTGCTGCCGACGGTCCTCCACCGAGCTGGGTCAAAGTCGAGGTACGTTATGATTGTATTTGAATATTGTAAGTCGCTAAACTTCATTGTATAGAATCCACGTTCCGTCCAGAAGGTCGTCACCCTTCTCATACCAGGTTTGACACCAAGCAGCCTCTGTCTTCCACCTCTCCCTACATCCGCTACCGTGAACCCGAACGTACCTCTACAAATACCGCTTCCATCAGAGTCGGAAGGCCAACAGCACGGAGTCCCCTTCATAGCGAAGACCTTCAGTCATGCTTGTCCAACACACGCCCCTGGCGATCAAACGCGTATGCATTCCGTTTTGAGCGCATTCTTCCAGAGTCCTGTCTCAGGGGAGGAGAAAAAGCGTCGGATTCTCGAGAGAGTTGCCTGTAATTCCTTCACCTTGCACCAACTATATCTGTTCTAACCATCTTCTTTTGTATTCTAGCAGAGCGCGCGCAAGAAAAAACGCCGGTACGGTATGCGTTGTCTATAGAACAAATGTTAGAGAACGACTATCCCATACCTTCATATATGGCCGACGTATTTGACAAGCCGGCAGGGTGGGCTGAGACCCCAGAGCCTTCTGGTGAGGCCTCATCCTCCGAGAAACAGCCTCGCATCTTGGCAATCGATTGTGAGATGGTATGTGACTGTGCGTACTGGTCATCTTCCCTCCCCACTAACCATCTTGTCTGTAGTGTCAAACCGAAGACGGGAAGCAATTGGCAAGAGTATGCATGATCGACTACGCCTCAGGTATAGTCGTCTATGACAAGTTGGTCAAGCCTGATAAGCCGATCGTCGACTATCTTACTCGGTAAGCCGTATCGACTTAAGTCTTGTGGACCCCATCCTAATGTCACATTTTGCAGATGGTCTGGGATAACCGAGGAGGCCCTTTCAAATGCTAATGATACTTTCGACCAAGTACAAGCGCATGTTCTGTCTGTTCTTTCCGCCACGCCTACCCCTATACTCCTTGGACACTCGCTGGAGTCTGACTTGAAAGCGTTGAAAATCTGTCATCCCCGGTGTATTGATACGGCAGTCATATATCATCATCCACGAGGAAGGCCTTTAAAACCTGGACTTGCGTGGCTCACCAAGAAGTGGTGTGGAAGGGAGATCCAAAATAGAGGCGAAGGCGGACATGATCCAGAAGAAGACGCCAGAGCTTGTCTGGATCTGTTGAATAAGAAGATAGAGAACGGTGTGTTCGATCAAACTCCCTCTTTTGCTGATTGAGCTGATCTGACTATGCATAGGCCCCGGTTTTGGCGAGTTCAAGGTTGACTTCGAGTCGATATTTGAACGCATGTCTCGATCCAGAAACGGCTCTGTTACCTCCGCCGTAGTAGATCACGGACACCCAGGGACATGGCATGGTTCCAAAGCGACTACGACTGTAGCGTGCACAAGCGACGATGAAGTTTTGCGAGGACTTTTGGACGTCATCAGTTCACACACGTTTGCTTTCGGTCGTTTCACGGAGGTGGCGGATAGGCTGGGATGTGAGTTCAAGCAATGCACAAAGTAATATCTGATCTGACTGCGATATTAGGGATTACGAATAAAACTGGTAGCGATGTTGTCGCAGACGCAGCGACATCAGCCCTCCCTGACGCGGATACAGATGTTACGGAGGTCCTGGCTTCATTGAACGCTCGTCTTCAGACGCTATACGAAGCGCTTCCGCCTCGCACAGCGCTTGTTATCTTCACCGGTCACTCGGATCCAAGACGGATGGCTGAGCTCAACGCAAAGAAGGCGGCCTTCGAAACCGGCATACGATCGGGTAAGAGCGCAGAGGAGCTAGGTGATGTACGGTGGACCAGTGCTGACGGTAGGGCACTCGAAGAGGAGGTAGAGAAGGCGAAAAGAGGCCTCCTGTTCCTAGGTATCAAGGACTCGAAGTGATGCTCTTTTACTCTCATTGCTTATATGGCGGCGTCAGCCAAGTTGCCCGGCTTATGGGTCTTGTCGCTGGTCAGCTGAGGTTCGGTCATGATCACATTATCTCTTGGTCATATTGAGTCTTTCTTTATTCCTCTCATGCCTTCGATATGCACAAATCACCAACCCCAGCGTGAACTATTACATCAGTTAAGGGTCCACGACACTTGAATGCGACCGAGGGCCTCGTCAGCGAGCGAACTGAACGCGGCCGGCGACAAGTCAACGTCGAACTCGGCGCAAGCAACACATCTATCCACAACGGTAACAGTCGTAGATTGGCCTTGGACTGTGATGAACAGTGAGTTGATACGTAGCATGTGGGTACCAGTCGGCGGCGTAAGACTTACAATTGACTGTCATTTGTTGACCGCATAGCGGGTTACTGCGGAGTGATATCTACATCAGTGCTTGAAATCTGCTTCAGAAACTTTTTGCACTAACGCGTTAGGGTTCGCTGTTGCACCACTGGAAGACAATACATTAGCGCAGGCCAGATGACAGGTTGGGAGATGGCATACGGGAAGCTATCAAAAAACGGGGCAGATACGGCGACAATGAAGTCGGAATCTGTGTTCGTGATTCCGCAAGCTCCAAGACCAGTGGCGTAGAAGGTAGCTGTTAATGATACGGGGTCGGTTCAGCTGCGAGGTCTACTTTCAATCAAAATTCGTACCATCCCCAGAATTGGTTTGCTGTCTTGCCTGCATCGGTACGGCCAGCCCGGAACTGACAGCAGCGAGAACGGTCAAGAGAGCACTCGTGGTGAAGAACATATCTAAGAGCAAAAGAGGCACCTGGCCTAGGAAAAGATAGAGCGAATGTGAGTGCGGAGGTCAACTCTGAAGAACATTGTTAGCTTGAGCGCGATCTTATACGCAAAGTCAAAGGCGAGATCCAGTCATGTTACCAAGGCAGGTAGCATAGATTCTGGGCGTTGATACCGGAAATGTTGGGAGGCGTTCCGCCATCGTCAAGACCATAGGCGAGAAAGCATAAATACCATTGATGGAAATTATTCCGTCGAGCTGCGTAGCTATGTACACAGGCTGCCTGATGGGTTGGGTTTCCACCATCGAAGGCAATACGACTGCCTGCGCTAGGTTTAATCATATGATTGTAGAAGTATACTACCAGAATAAGAGATAGCTGAAGAGTGGTTGCATAGCCTAACGGCTGTCAATCCATGCTAGTCTGAGCCACAATATCTGTGGCTTCGTTATTTGTCCTTGTTAGGATCAAAAGCTCGTCCCTCTCCGTTTTGGGGCCTTGTGCCTTAGACTTCGATCAAACCTTCCACAACTCAACCAAAACTGCTCGTTATCGGACACCCTTTGCATCGGAGGTCGGTTCGACGATTACAGGCAATATCATAACATATTTTTTGCAGTTAAACACGATACAATGATGCAAGATCATCTCACAGTCATCATTCGACGCCCGGGCGCGACGACGACGACTTTGCCGGCTACTACTACCAGAGTCGCTCTGGAGCTATCCTCATTGCGACGGTGCGTCTATCATCCACAAGCTCAACCTAGCAAGCAGGCGCACACACCTAGCGCGAATGTTATGATGGTCCCATGATTAATACGCCCCACCATCTGTTCCGTCGTTCCTGGAGCTGCCCGGTATACATCGGAGAGGACTAACGCCCCCCATGTTTGGTCACTTATAACGTCCATGCCCAACAATGGTATAACCACAGTGAGTCCGGTGTTTAGATCGAATTCTCGACGTGTACACCAGAACTATGTCTACATACATCCTCTTGAGCATATTTTGGTCGACTCTCTTTGATTGTGCAACTGCAGTCTTAGTCACATCTCCTTCTCAGATTCTAGCCCGTAACTATGATTTTGTCGTTGTTGGCGGTGCGTATAGAAACAATCATTCTCCGCTGACATCGCACGTCTCTGATACTTGGGTCCAGCTGGAACAGCAGGAAACGTCGTAGCGCGCCGCCTCACGGAGGATCCTGCCATCAATGTTCTGCTTATTGAAGCGGGAGGAAGGTATATATTTGATTCTGAGTATTCAGGACCAAGGCTAAGGAGGTCATCCTAGTAACGAAGAGCGGGTCAGTCTGGAATGTCCGTTCTTGGTGACGTCTCTGCCAGGAAGCGCTGTGGATTGGAACTACACGACTGTTTCGCAAACGGGTTTACAGGGACGCATCTTGAATTACACACGAGGCTATGTTCTGGGCGGAAGTAGCAGCATCAGTGCGTATTGTCTCGCCAGCTGCAGATTTTCGTATCGACAACCTTTTCCCAGATTACATGACCTACAATCGTGGGTCTAACGATATTTGGAACCATTGGTCTAGAATAACTGGCGATTCTCGCTGGTCCTGGGAATCTGTGGAAGAATATTATCTGAAGGTTCACTTTGTTTTTGCCATATCGACGTACTTCAATTGACTGCTCATTCTGTAGAGTTCTCGACTCGTCCCGTCCGCTGATCGTCATGACACGAAAGGGCAGGTGAACCCAATCTATCACGGTTATGGGCCCGTTGAAGTGACAGCTCCGAACTATCCCACGATCTTGGACAATCTCGTAGTGGGAGCGGCTAAGCAACTCAGCGGGCGATTCTCTTACAATGAGGACGTAAACTCCGGAAATCCGCTAGGCACTGGTAAGGTCAATGTTTCTCAAGAGCATTCCTTGGTCGACTAAAAATCTCTCGATGCCGTATATAGCTTATATGCAGACTTCTATTGGAGGTGGTGAGCGGAGCAGTTCCGCTACTGCATATTTGAATCCCATTTCCAATCGTTCGAACCTCGATGTCCTCATTGATACACACGTCACACGGCTCGTTCGTTCAAGTGAGGACCGGGATTCAGGGTTGGTGTTTCGAGCGGTAGAGCTAGCTCAATCCGCAAGAGGTACACCATTAGTATCTGATGAGGTCGATGTAGTTTGTCTGACTGGTTCGTGTTGTTTCCAGGCCCACGCTTTCAGGTTCAAGCACAGAAAGAGGTTGTTCTATCTGCTGGTACAATAGGAACCGCTCATCTCCTCCAACTATCTGGAATTGGGCCGAGAGACGCTCTTACTGCCCAAGGTATCCCCGTGTACGCCGCTCTTGAGAGCGTGGGGCAAAACCTGACTGATCATGCATTCCTCGCTAATTACTACTATGTGAACACCAACGAGACTTACGACGCCTATGAGCGGAACAGTACGCTGTTTAACGAAGCATTGCAAAGCTGGCTATCTTCACATGCTGGCCCTCTCACAATACCATCGGGAAATACTCAGATCCATCTGAAGCTTCCAATCAATGCTACCGCATACAGAAAATACGGAGATCCTTCTTCAGGTCCTCATGCGGCGAACATCCACCTACTTTTTGGTGTGAGTTGCCGTATCTCTTTCAAAAGCGGACGCTGATGACGCCTCCAGGACGAATTTGGTAGCATTGGGACTGTCTTTCAGCCTCCCGTGGGAAATTTCATGACAGTCTATACTGCAGTAGTCTCTCCTCTATCCTGTACGTATCCTTTGGGTTGCGTATGTATCATATTGAAATGTTCTTCTCAGGTGGATCGGTCAAGATTGCCTCTCCCGATCCATTCACACATCCGATCATAGATCCCGCTGTATATACTAACGACTATGATATAGAGGCCATGGTTCAAGCCATTCGGGATGTACAGACTTTCTTGCGGGCTTCGACGTGGAAAGAATTTGTGATATCTCCGTATGGAGAACTTGCGAATGCCACAACGGACGAGTCTCTGGCACACTACGCAAGGAAGGATAGTACTACGGTCTATCATCCCGTGGGAACAGCCCGAATGTCTTCGTATGGTGCATCTTGGGGTGTCGTAAACCCAGACTTACTCGTCAAAGGCGTTACCGGCTTGAGGATTGTTGATGCCTCAGTTTTCGTAAGCTGCATTCAGCTCTTGAACAGCATTCATCTAACACGTTTTGGGGCAGCCGTCGATTCCGGAGACGCACACTCAAGCCTCGGTGTATATACTGGCCGAAAGAGCTGCCGGATTGATAAAGGAATGCTATGGTATACTTTGATCCGCTCTAAAGCAGTAACGCCTCAGGCGGGGTCGAAAACACTACAGGCAGCGGTCTTTATAGTGTACAGCCTATAGGGTCCCACGGTCTTTAAGAGTCTGGCACATTTCTTGTAGCCCTATTCCATGACTCCAAGCTGCAGATCTTCGTGCCCCATCCCACTGAGGTCTATCGAGTACGAGACGGAGGATGAACCCGGTGATGTCTCCTTCAAACAATCAAAGCTGAGCTTCTCGTGTCATCCGTTCGATTCCAACAGCCCGAAAGAGTACAAGTAACCTAGCGTCTTACATCCTTTGTGAATAGCTTCCGTACATAACCTGAAATCATCAATACCGCTCGACCCAACCTCTTGTCATCAATGTAGAGTCCACGTCACTTGAATACGACCTAGGTCAAGATCCGCCAACTTCTCGAAAGCCGCAGGGGAGAGGTCGACGTCCGTCGTGTTGCAGCCTGTACATCTATCCACAACAATGACATTGACAGACTTGCCCTTATCTGCCAGCATCCAGATTGAAGGTGTCACGTAGTAGAGGGGGTGAATGGGACTCACAATCTACTGTTATCTTCTTGCCGCAGACGGGGTTACTGTTTGACTCGTGGTTAACAGACGATGATATACAAGAAAGCAGAACGAACTCGTTGGGATTGGCTGTGTGGCCTCTGTGGCGTTCATTCAGTTACTTCGCGCACGCTCAATCGCACATATTACTCACGGGTAAGTGTCGTAATACGAATGGGAGACAGCGACGATCATGTCTGAGGCAGTATTGGTCCACCCGCATGCTCCAAGGCCGGGCTCGTAGTACGTCCCTGCATCACAGCTTTAGCAAAAGCACGAAAGTTTGGGGTGGGCCAGGCATACATACCATCACCCTTTTCTGCCGAGGACTGGGAACATGTCTGAGCAGGCGCCGCCAATCCGGAAGCAGCGGTCGCGGCGAGGAAACAGAAAGTAGTCACGGGGAAGCGCATGTCGATGGATATATGTACTTCGAACAAGAGAAACTGAAAGGTTTGGCACCAGGCCTAAGTTGTGGAAGGTGAGCGAAAAATATCAGCTCTGCAGAAATCCACCCGTCTTCCTGCGCTTTATATATATTTTGACGTAATATCTTGACGCTGGGGAAAACGTGAAGGGTATGCGTGAGTCTACAATAGGGTACTCTGGGACTTGATGCGACATGCCAGCATCGCAATCTAGGCTTCTAGCACAGGGCAGTATTAGCAACAAATTGCGGGTTTAGAGGTGTGAGATCCTCACCATCAGACAACTCCACCACGAACGTGGGGTCCCTGCGAGAACCCTCACTCTGTCAGCGGCGAAGGGACATTCGTTTCCATATGTCGACAGGGGTCAGTCAAGTGCGCCTCGGTTCTTGTGAGAACCTGCGGCTCGAAATATACAATGATCAACTTGAGGCAATTGCATTTCACTGTTGTATGAGGCGTAGTACATTCTCTACGCCCGCCTTCTTCTTCTTCTGAGTCTATGTGAGGGGCGGAGGTTAACAGGGCGGCCATAGAAGAAACATGAATAGTCATACCGGTACAATCTTGTCTGATTCAATGGTATCAACTGCTATAAGCTTATATATGGTTACGTCTCTCTTCTGTCCAATTCGCCATACGCGGCCACAGGCTTGCTCCTTAGACATCTGTAAGCTTCATATAGAAGTGATATGATAGCCAAGACTACCTCAACAAAGGGGTTCCACCACGGCTCGAGCAGTAACACAACATTGCATGAGGTAATATTGAGACCTGGTAAGTTCGTTGAGCGCGATTAGCAACATTGAATATGTCGTTCTCGTACCGATGCTCCCCGCCTGGATAGACATCCAGAGTACCACACATTGGGGATCTGTTTCGAGACGCTTCAGCAAGGCTTCTCGGTCGCGCTCGTTTGTCTCTCCGTTAACTGTCCATAGGTCAGTGTAGCACATAATCGTAAGCTCGTCAAGGTCATACATATTCCGTGCCGGATACCCTCTTGGGTCAATCGTTTGCTCAGCTGTTTGAGAGTCCACTTGAACCACGACTATATGATTGACGTTGTTAAGCTGTGTAGGATAACTGCAATGACACCTCCACTTACATAGACAATTATCTTGTTGCTTGTTCCGTCTTCGTTGGGTCGCATCAGGGTGCCGATAATGACTCTTGTTGTTCGGTCCATCTTACTCGACTTGTAATCTTCTGCCATTAATTCGGAGTATTGTTCAGACGATATGATGTTGAAATTCTGATCTGTTTCTTCAATAAGCGAGTACATCCTGCAGAGAGGGATCAGTGAACATCGATATATCTGGGTTTTCTACACACGCATTGGCCTCTCTTGACACGTCTTCATCCAGAATCTGATCAACTTGAATCGACTGTGCCGGGTCGTCATCCGTCTCACTGTCGATGGCCGCCTTTATGAGATATGGGTGTATGCAGACTGGGTGTAATTGTGTCAGAATGAGCAATTCATCCCCTGATGGATCCCCACCTTGCCTCTGCCGCAAGAGTCTAGTGAACACTTGATCGTTCGCGAACAGATATCTTTCCGCAAACTGGTAGAAGTGCCGCTCAAGAGGAGACAGTGTAATCGGATGCACGAAGATCCGGATAGACGGTAAGCGAACGAGTACGGTGCCGTCTGGAGCGATGCTCTGTCTGTAGATGACGGCCTTTCCGAGAATGTCCTATATCGAGTACTCATGAGAGCAGTACTGAGGCTACTAAGAGCGAGGACCTCACCAGGAATTTCTCCATGCCAGTATCCTGCGATTCTCTGAAGCCGCTTTGTACAACTTGCCCGAAAGAATCACAATTCTTGTACTCATTGAGCTGCTCGTAAGTCGCTCCTAGGAAGCGCAACTGAGGATACAAGTCCGCAGGAGCGTTCTGATGACCTATCAGTATCGATATGCTATATGAGGGGAAAGTGTTCATTACCTGTATTGGCGTGCCGGATAGACACAGCGCGTGTCTTTTCTCAAGCGCAAAGACTGCCTGTACGTGTCTTCCTGGAGCGTTCGCTTTCCACTGTCGGATGAAATGTGACTCGTCCAAGATGACTCGATACCACAGAATCATGAAGAATGGACAATAAGAAGGTTCAATCTCCTGTCTGTCCGTGTCCTTCTTCTCTTGGTATGTTCGTTGTCTGCTTACTTGACTGAGCGTTGCCAGCTATCCAGAAGTGGATCAGAATCAAGTAATCTGTCCGGTATTGACATGAATGCTTACTACGACATCGTAGCTTGTTCTAATAGTCTCAGGATCTGTTCAGAGTAGGCCCATATCAAACGGTTATTACGATAAACATGAAATGATACCGACCTAACCTGGTATGGCGTCTTGCAGAGTGATGGTACACAAGCACTCTGACTCCAGGCGCAAATCGATCGAACTCCTTGCGCCATTGATGCAACAAAGTGGCATTCGGGCAAATAACACTTTGAGCAGTTTACGTTAGCGTAATCCACACACAACAAGATTTGGAAACACTCACAGTGTGGGCATATTGCCACTCCTTGCGATCGCCAGCGACTTGCAGATCAAGCCAATGGACACCACCGTCTTACCAAGTCTGGCGGCGATAATCAGTACATGTATCGTTTGCATGGCGGTAGATGTCGCATACCCTGGTGCAAAGGCCAATATGTGTCCCAATAGACGTCCGGCTAAGGCGCCGGATTGCGCGTCTTGAGCCCAGGCGCGATTTATCTCTTCGTCCCTCTTTACCAACCTTTCCAGATCCACCGCTTGATAAGGCTTCAGCTCGCCGTGAAACCCCACCTCCTTGAGCTCAAGCGGTGCTTCTGTCGCCTGGTGGCGTGCAGAACTCGCCGCCGGAGAGGTCCCTGCAAAGGAAATACTGCCTGGTACGGGAGTATGAGACGCAGAAGACGACGGTAGATCCGCGCGCGGTGTGGCATCAGTAAAGCGCGGTTCAACGTTGACGGAGGGAGAGGTGAGTCCACGATCGCGGGACGTATGAGGTGCGGAGGGTCTTGGAACGGCACCATCAAGGGCGTCTTGAACCTCGAGCGTAGACAACACAACGTCCGACCTTGGTCTCTCCTGCGTCGGACGTACACTCGTGTCATCGAGAGACAGAGTTGTGAGGTCCGGTAGCTCTTCAGCAGGCGAATGCGAACGTCGAGGTTGCTTCGCGCTCAAAGTAGCATGAGGCGTAGACGCCCTTTGCGTGTTCGCAAAGGATCACCCATCCTGAACTTCCACAGTCGTCCTCACAGAGACCGACGGCCTCCCATTATCGTCATCAAGAACGTCGTCAGCGGAGACTGCCCACGCGGTTCTGGTCTATGCAAAGAGAACAGAAAGAACGAAGTCAATCCTATAGCGCATTAAAGAGGACTACCAATGTAGCGCTCACCTCGACGGTGTCGCCCGAGCCCCCCGAAGGCAAAATATACTTGAGAGCGAAGTTAAAGACCGTGCCCTACATCGTTCGAGTGGGTACGTGGAGGAAAAAGATATCTCACACCAGCGCGGACTCACCAGAACCATCTTGTCGCGCAATCATGTGTTATCGATGGGAATAGAGTCCGACACTGAAGAGGTGCGGACGAGGACTGCGATGCTGGCAAAGAGTCAGTCAGAGTATACGGAAACTAGGAGCGTCATCCTGCTACTCCAACCTATATATGTGTGCGTTTCAGCCAAAGGTTCTTTGTGTAACACAAGAGGCTCACCGGTACCGCTTACAATAGGGTCCATGATCTCTTTGGAAACCGCTCTCAGTCTCTGACTCGACTGCCAACTCGAACAAAGGGGATAGTCTAATCTGATATAGATCATGAAGACACAAACAACTTGTTGACCTACCAGGTAAAACGCAAGGAAGTTGTACAAGCGTAAGAGGCAGATCGAACAATAGCAGCTCCTCTTCGAAGCACGTCGCAGCCCTTCTTCGAAGGCCGACTGACAGCGGCGCATCAAAGCGTCGCACACGGGGCCCGCTAATTGCAAACAATTGCGCCGATAGCAACTCAAGAACCAAAGCACAGACACATATCAACGCAGGTTCAAGAAACAACATTTCCATTGACAGACACATAACGACAAATATACAACGTACAGAAAAACCACTCAGAATCAAAGTACAACAAACGATGATCTGCAAAAACACGTATGTCAGCGTTCGTCGTCCAGCAATGTTGCAGACGAGAGAAAGGAGGGGTCAGACATCCAAAGGAAGGTACTTGCAACCCGCATCGCGCCGACCCCCGTCTCCCGCCCAGCGCACCACAAGGGCGGCCCGCACTTCCCTGCGCGAGAATTGGGTTCCACGCAGTACGAAGGGGGAATATAGACGTTCGGCATTGGGGGAGTACTCCCTTTTGAGAGGGCGCTTAGGTGAAAACTGCGAATGTGAAAATATTCATCATAGAGAGCGCGCAGACAAAAGCGTTGCGCGCGGTGTAAATCGTGAAAGCGAAGCTCACCTGAAAGCAATGTATTGAGGCCGGAGGGTTGGAAAGGAGTGAACGTGATAGGAAAGAAAAGATATGAACCTAAAGAGTGAGAAGCGATGGTTAGCATCGTCGATAATACGAAACGAATCGTAGACAATTGATAGAGGTCAGACGAAATGGCACTGGCAAGTACACTTTGCGCTCCGTAGAACGCGAGTCCGTTGCGAACGGACTCCTCTGTTTCTCGGCATGGTCGTGTAGGACGGGGAAGAGAATAAAGTCATCATATGAGGCGGGATCTGCGAGATCCCAGCTGCACTGAACACGAAAACTTACCAAGTACACCTGTGCGAGGCTGCTGACGACGATACTACACTGGAAAAGAGCAATGGGAGAGGAAGAAGGAGAAGAGCGATGAAGAACAACGGCGGAAGCGCAGGAAATTTTATAGGCGTCTGGGATGAGCCACGTGAATGTCACGTGCGTCCCAAATTTGCCGCGCGCGGGCGCACTGCTTAGCGCTCGCTCATAACGAGCTCGCGACGTCGAACGCGGTGGACAAGCATCACAGAGGTGGCGTATAGAGGCTTCAGACGTGAGGGGGTATTGAATTTGAGTATATCTCGTACCCACTAGCCCACGGCGCGTCTCAGAACTGCGATGTTCTTGAGCGCCTACTAAAGTTTAAGACGCGATTATTGAGACACACAAGAGTCAGACGGGCCCAATACTGCTTGAAGAGATCTCGAACTGGTGCATCTTCGTGTTTTCGGACGTGTATACGATTATAAAGTCAATGAAGTCTAGTTGGTGTAGGTATGCGAGGGTGTACAGAGCTACTACAGGGATGCACAATGCACGTAGTACTGATACCGATCCAAGTCTACAGAAATAATAGATGTAAGTATAGGTGAGAGCTACAGTTGGTCGCAAGTCCAAGTCCGGGTGAATGTCCGAGGAAATAGTGATGTCCCTAGTGGGGTGTGATGGGCGTCGGGTGATGAGAGTGCCAGTGTCGATGATGCATGACGGACGTGTGCATGGCGTACGACAGCGGATACGATGGGGGTGAGGTGTGCGGCACTTTACTATCACGCGAAGAGCTTCGCAGTGACGACAGCGAGCACGAGCGCAAAGCCCGCCGTCTTCAGTGAGAACTCAACGGTAGAGATAGCGGACGACGCTTGGTTGCCCGTCGCGATTTTCGGGCACAGGTTGCCGGACTTGCTCAGCGCAGAGGCGGGCATCAGGACCTATACGCGCAGAACGAACAACCAACTACGTCAGTCATCGTGTTCCCGCAATCAGCACTAGATCGCTACATACCTGAGGCATGCCGCCAGTTCCCTCCACCGTAACACCACCGTTGTTGTCCGCGGTCACCTCTGTGCAGCTCAACACATCGACAAGCTTCTCGCCGGCCTGGTACCCTGCGCTCGCGACCGTCCATTCTGGCGAGCTAAGGTTTCCCCTGTTCGACAACAAAGCGAGCAGTGGCGGCTTGGACACCGCCAGGCTGTTTGCCGTTACCGACATCAGCTTCAACGGGGTGCTGTAGAAAGCGGTGTTCGTGAGTGCAGCGGCTTTACGCGCGGCGTTGAGGGTCTGCACGTGTGTGACGAGGGGCTTCGACTCTTCGTAGCCTGAGAGCCAGAGTCTATGGGGAGACCATGAGAAGGGACCGACCGCAAAAACGGAATGGAACTCACGCTTCACGGTTAGCGGGGTCGTTTCCGCCGGTGTAGCCTTGCTCCTGTCCTATCACAGAGATGAGCACATGAGGACCAAAACAACACAAAGAGGACATACCGTAGTAGAGGATGGGAACACCGTCCTGAACGAATGGCCAGGTCATCGCATTCTTGACCAGCTGTGATAGCATGAATCAATAGAGGCCGAGTCATTGTAGGCAAGGACTTACTGCTTGGTCCTGGGTAAGGCTCTGGAACCGAGGCTGATCGTGGTTCTCAAGGAAGGATCCAACGAAGAAGGACCCGTTTTTGTATGACGCTTGAGTGGACTGGACGGACGCGGCAAGTGCAGATAGGTTGCCTTGCGGGTTAAGGAATCCAGAGGTCAGCACAAACCAATCAGGATAGTCGAGTACCGCGTCAAGAACCTCTGTCAAGCGAAGAGTTTCAGTAGAGGTCGCGGATGAGGGAGTCCGAAGACTTACGCGTATAGGCGCCAACGTAGGAAGTCTCGTTGTGGAGGACCTCTCCGATTGTGTACACGCCCGCAGACTTCGCAAATCCTGGCCAGAAGTCCTTACGGATATGCTTTACGGTATCGATACGCACGCCATCCACGGAGTAGTTGCTCACTAAACCCGTGATCCACGTGTTGTACGTGTCTACAATGGTCTGGTCCTCCGTGTTGATGTCCGGTAACGGCAGGTTCGTGTCTCCCAGCCAGCCCTGCTCTACGGCAGTCTGGTTGCTGGTGTAGTCATCTGTGGTGATGAACGTCTCGTTGTGGAAGTTCGACTGCACGTTGAAAGGCGCAGGGTAGATCGAGTAGTTGGGCGGATTCGTCGCGGATGCGACGTGGTTGACGACGACGTCAACCATGAGGTACATCTTGCGGTTGTGCAGCTCAGTCGCCAGTGCCTTCAGGTCGTCTGCAGAACCGAAGTGCGAGTTGAGCGAGTTGATATCCTGAGTCCAGTACCCATGGAACGCCTCGCCGTACGCCGTCTGTCCTTCGAGGTTGGCGACAATCGGTGATATCCATATCGCGTCAAAGCCCATGTTCTGAATGTAGTCTAGTTTGCTGACAATCCCCTTCCAAGTACCTCCACAGTACTGGCGGTTCGAGGTGTCGCATGCGGGGCTGCTGCCATCTGGTGTCGCGAACCTGTCCGTGACCAGCTGATAGATAGACCTGCTCTGCCAGTCAGTCGCAGACGCCGCAAAAGCTGGAGCTGCAAAGAGAGCTGAAAGTAGAAGCTTGGTGAACATGGCCGTCGTGGGGGTCGTGGTGAGAAAGAGCGCGGGTTGAATGACCGTGAAGAAATTCAAAGAGCGTAAGCGTGCAGTGTGCACGGGGTGAGAAGACCGAAAACCGTACGCCGACACCGGAAGTTGGAAATGGGGCCCTGTGGTAGTGGCTCCGAAGGGGGGGTTGTTGACTTTTTGGCGAGACCCTCCGTACTTATATGATTGAAGGCGTCGTTAAGGTTCACCTGCCGCCCGGCACTGCCATGATCGACGCACACTTGCCTTATTTGCACATTTGCCTGCCCTTTTTGGGCAAAGGTACCAAAGCGTCACGGGCGTTAATCGGCCCCCGACTCTTTCGGAAGCGTCCACAGTCATCTTTGATCTGGCAGTCCTCCGAGTTCGGCGGGAAGTGCCCGTGTGTCTGCAGCGTAACACACCGTCGGGACAGAGTTCTGCACGAATGCATAGCTTGCATGAGGCTGATAGAGTCGGATAGACGACTCGAAAGACTTGATTGGTGAAACGAATATACTATACACTGTGCGTGCAGCGTGAAAATCTGACTCCAAGAAGATCAAAAAGACCGACGTACGAAATCAATAAGATACAGAAGCTATATGACAGACATCCCAAGCAACCATCCAACGATCGCCCACTCAGATCACCGCCCAGCTCTTGCCCGCGCCCTCCTTGGTCTCGGCACCCTCGCCGGTCGTACAGGTGGAGGTGGAGGAGCCACCACAGGTATGTTGGGGATGCCAAACTGAGGCATAGGCATCTGCCTGGGCTCAAAGTTGAAATTCATCGGGTATCCATGAGGCATCTGCATGTAATGTCCAGCTGGGAGCTGCATGCCAGGCGGTATCATACCCGGCGGTGGTTGTAGCGGTTGTGGTGGTATTGGCGGCACTGGATAGGGTATTGGCGGGACATGGTGGTGGACGATGACATGTGGTTGGTGTTGGTGTCTGTGATGTACATGAACGTGTGGATGCGGTTGATTAGCTCCGGGAGCGGGAGCAGGAGCAGGGGGCAGCTCTACTTGAATGTCCTTGTCGTCCACATCTGGATGTTCGCGTTTGTAGTCTTCTATGGCTTTCTTTGCAGCTGCCGTGACCTACACGAAGTTATCAGTCAAGACGTGAGCTCGATGCACTGGACAGAAAAAGCATACCTCATCAGAATGCCGTTGATCAACAGAGTCCCACAGCTGACACTTTTGCGGATCTGGTACGTTTGTATACGGCGGTTGCTAGAAAGACGCGATGAGCAAAAGGTGATGACGGGGGAATAGAACTGTACCTGGTTGAAATGCTCATATCCAGTGATGATTTTGCGACAGACATAGCAAGACAGAGTACGGCAGTTCGGACAGACCATCTTGTTGCACTATATGGCTATACGATCAGACATACTGTATTCCACAGTACGATATCGAAACATACCCCGCCTTCTTTGACGAAACCTAGTGACTGACGTCAGCATTCTTCTTCGAAATTACGTTGCAAATCGACCCACCTTTGCCACATTTCGGACAGTTCCTCATAAGAGCGCGCGCTAAATTCATTAATGAATACTGTACAGGGATGCATGGAGACGAAGGGACCTGCACTCACTCATAGCTTCCTCAATCGTATGCCGCGCATCCAGTTTCTTGTCGTCTTCCACCTCTGTGGACATATCGTCAGCGTCATCTCTTTCGCCTGCAATATGAGTGCTCACCTTTGCAACTCTTGGGTAGGTGATCCTAGAAAGAATTCGCACATGAGAACTTATACCACGGCAGTCAATGGAAGAAAAATAGCTCACCAGCTTCTTACACGCCCTACAAGTCACCGCGCCACACTCTGAGTTCTCGCATCTCAGCAACTTCTCGTCTGGATTGTCAATTACAACCTTGTAATCACAGAAAGGACATTCTTCCAAATTCTCCAGACCAGCCGCCTCGATCTCTTTGCGTTGCTTGACACGGTCATACAACGCTAGGAGCTTCGCCGATAGGAACCTACGCAATTCCGACTCGGGGAAAGGGAGCTTGCACCCAGACTGATCCATGCAAACTATATTCGCGTCATGCGCCCCCAATAGGGTCTCGGAATACGTGCACATGCACTCCGTGCAAAACAGATGAGCTTCAGGACATTGAATCATCTTGTCCTGTGGCGCATCCATCAGAGCTTAAAAGCATAGTAGAAATTTGATATCGTTTGACTCACGAAAGGATATGTCGAGAAACAGCACCCACACTCTATCCCATCGCCCGTCTCTTCATACTCCTTCTCGTTCAGTTTCTCCGCGAGCGCAGCATCTTTGTCCACCGCGTCTGCCTCTAACTTCGCTAAAAGCCACTCCCTCTCCCGTTCAAACTCGGCATCTGTCTTCAAAACCTCCTTCGCCTTGCCTTTATTGGATGTACGCGTGGTGCTTTTCGGCTTGTAAGAAAGCTTTCCAGATTTTCGCTCCGCATCAAGTGAAAAATATGTAGGTACATAGAGAGCACCTTCTCGATTGAAAACGCGAGTAACGTGGTTTCTCGGTATAGAGGGGAAATCCATCGTCAGACGGTCCTAGTGAATGAAAGTCAGCACGTAAAATCTTGGCGTGTGCTCGCCACTCACCAAAGCCAGCTCATTATACCACGGGCCAGCGTTCTTTTGTCGACGCTTATCCGTGTAATCAACCTTGACCTTCGCCTTGGAAGGTCCCTCATCATCATCTTCGCGTTTCCTTTTCCCCTTGCCCTTCCCTTTCTCCACCTTCGGATAATCTGGGTTCTCGAAGAGAATGTGAAGTACGGGCTCAACAGCCTTGTCTTTATAATCGTCTATATGACGTCGCAGGAGCTCGACAACGTGCTCGGGGTCGACGTCTGGGACAATTTCAACGACCTGCGCGACATATTGGTCGAAGAGGTCTACCTGCGGGACAGAGGGCGCCGACAGGGGCCGAGCGGGTGGCATCGCAGCGTCTAACGCGTCGTCAAACTCTCCTGCATCCGACTGTTGCGTAGCAGGAGGGCTTTCGGGATCGTATGCGTCGGGCAAGAAGAGAGGTCGTGGAAGTGCAGCTGGAGGACGGTGTGGTTGTGACGGACCCGCGACTGTCGGCTGCAGAGTCTGCCTGGGCGGCAGTTCATCATCAGAGTCGCTGATCTCAATAATGTCTTCATCTCGTACGTGTACGACTGCCCGTCGTCGCGCCTGCAGGGTCGAGCTTGTTCCATGCCGAACGACACCGAGAAATTCAATCTCCGGGTCCATAGCCGTGTAAAAGACAGTGGAAGTTCGCAAAGCAGATAGGAAGCAGGTCTATCCGGGTGACATTAGTAGAGAGTACTGTGTGCTGGCCGACCTCGACGACGTAGACCCAGTGGTTGTGGCCGTTCTCACCGTTGCCTCATTTCGGACTGCGCGCTTTCGGATCTCAGAAAGCGCCTGGGACGGAGTCTGAGCGTAACGCGGTCACGTGCAGAGTTTCAAGCGGAGCGTCAACCTTCCCGCCTCGAAGCTCGCACTCGCGGCGCAGCGAATCTTGTATACTGTCGGAGGAAGACTGAGCGACGTGGACAAGACGGTCAAGGGCCGTGGGGGAGGTAAAGTACTGACAGCGAGAAACTTGGGGCGCATATTTGAGCGCGTCAACCGTACCCGTCCTACTAGCTGATACTCTATCTCGACAGGTTTCGCGCCGTCTTTTCATTCGACCAACCCCGCTTATCAACTGTTACATTGGTTGTATGAAGAGGGTTTTATTGCTCCGGTGTTATTATAACGGCGGGCGCACCAGACGCCGAAGAAGCTACGTGTAACGACCACCAAGATGCCGCCGCCGAGAGGGGCCTGTTCCGAACGTCGGGGAGGTAGGTGACCACCTCAGTCAGTATTCTCGCCTCGCCCCCCGTATTTCTCCGGGGTACATCCCACTATGATGCAAAATTTTTGGAAGCACTGAGCGCAGTGAGAGAGACCTGACTAACTTGTAAGTCTCGCGGCCACAAATCAACGAGTTCTCGACTCTGAAACAATCTTCCCTAGCTGACAACGGACTCTCCAAGATCAACGGCTTTCGGGGAAGGACTGACCAATTCGTCTCATCGACTACACGAAGTGCTTGGGACGCTCGATACCCTCGGAGAAGTCGTACAGAGGCGCAGAGCAAGGTACTCTTCTCGCTAGCATCTCGACAGAGCCCGCAAGATAGGTCCCTGGTACAAAGAGACATCAGTATCGATAGATACCCCTCAAAAACGCTGCATCGGATCCAGCACACTCACCGCGTCAGTCTTTGTGTACTCGGGTCATGGCCGCTCTCGTCCACATGCGCTTCCAGCTCCTTCGACGCCTTTGTCACCAGTGGGCGCACAATATGGTCCTAAAATGCCGACGGCATGCCCCGGCCTGGTGGTACATTTTCTGGATGCGCGCGCAACCCGTAGTCGGCAGCTTCTCAGACGTCAAGGGTCGAGGGCCGTTCCCTATAAGCAGGTACCTGACCACCCCATCCCAATGCGCTGTACCTTTGTTCTGCGGAGGATTTAGAAGCAGATCCGATCGTTCTGCGGGTGAAACGTTGCCAGCGCACAGCACACGACAGAAGCATCGCTCACCACGAAAGTGACGACGTCAGCTCTGGAGGCCCTCGTAGGGCTGGCGCTGACGTACTTGGGCCTTTTGTTATACTTCTGGCAGTGCATGTCTACTCCTGACATGGCGGCCAGATAGCCCGCAGCTGCCCACCTCGAGATGGATCTGGTGGACATTACAAATAAGCTATGTTTGTCGTCCATCTCGCAGCCCCACAAAACTGACAAGGTCCGTACAGTTCACATCTCGATGGACGGTACGGACCACGTACTCAAATTCACTTCGCCGCAGTGCCTTCTCCAGGTCTGGAAGGTATTGTCTTCAGTGGCTGTAGTCCCGCGCACTTAGCGTTTGTATATCGAGCTACGGGAGTCATTTACTCCCGATGCATAGCACTACACGTGCAGCAGTCCGCACAGCGTTGAAAGTGGTTCTGTGGTTGTCTAGCGGCCTGTGCAGGTCTGCTATGCTTGCGTATAGTGGCATTTGCGAGACCAGCTGCTTTATCACCCTCCTGTCGCTCGACGCAGAGTACGGGCGTTGGCCTGTCTGTCAGCATTGCGGCGCTTCTTCCCGCTCTCGCTCCAGTATTCTCATCGATGTGCAAGTGAGCTCAATCCGTAATTATTTGTTAGACATGCGGCATGTAACCCCATTTTCACTAAACCTCGATCGGTCCATGTGAGCAATACGTTAATTACTTGGAGATGGGAATATACTTAACGTTTACAAAGCTACAACTTAGACGGAGCCAAGTCTGTTGGTGGCGCAATCGAATATCAATTCCCATGCTGTCGCGCATAGCGCAGGTCCGTCTGCACAAATCGGTCCTGCTGACCTTGACTCTGAACTAGAACGCAGCCATATCCGTGGTATCTCGCTGCTCACACGCTCCTATCGTCATTTCAGGTATGTGAACAGATTGCATTGCAATCGTATGGATCACTGCATGTAACCATAACGGTCCACATTCTGATGCATGGGCTTCACCCCTTCGTCGGCTTCCAACAAAATGCGGCAGGCTTCTGCATTTCCGAGTCAGATGCCTATGTGGAAATCCGTGCCGTTTGTGGGCGATCACCGTGAGGAGGTTGAGCGAGTGCTGGGGACCGCGTGACCTTTTACGAACCGTGGTAAAAAGTACAGTACCCTTACCAAGCGCTCAGGGATAACGAAACTGATGTCAGATTTTCCCAGGGAGCGTGCGCTATTGTGAGCCCAATCTGATCAATATTTCACTTCCATTTTTCGTCGCGACGCTCGTGAACTGCAGTGATGACGTTGCACGGTACCGTCCTGCATACATCATACCAACGGCGGACAGTTTCCCGGCATCGTCGAACTCAATCGTTCCATGCTTGCCCTCGAGCCGTTGTTAAGATCAAGCCTCTACAAGGTCCCACAACTGCTCTGAGTGGTCGTTTCACCATTGCCAAAGTCGGAGTAGCCTCGCACTCCGGTAGGACGTCCTCAAACTCTTCGGTACACGACTTTACCACAGGACGACGATAACAGATCGACTAGCAGAAATGCGTGACCGAATCGCGGAACATCTACCTGCAATACGTTTATTCCTGCCGGTCTGTCAGATGCCGCAGCTCTGTTCTCGCGCTGTTGGCGTGCAGATGCAGTTGATAAAGTAGTGACCTCGCATCCTCGACTCTTGTCTGCCTTCCTCATACAGGATCACATTCGCAAGATCGGCGCGTTTTAGGCGCGTATCCTTTCCTCATATTCTAGAAAGACGCAAGAAGGTCTGCCTCGTGTACGCTTATTCTTTGATTACTTCGGAGCGTGTAGACTTATTGGGACATGACAAAAAGGGGAGCCAGCCTGTGTCAGCGAATATGAAGGTAGCTGCGCTTTGTAGTGGTAGAGATGGATACAGTAGTCCCGAATCATAGACATCTGTCTCAGGATATGAAGACAGGCAGTGAAGGAGTGTCTTGCCAGCGATGCATCCGATAGGGACACGGACTAACTATGCCCTGGCATCCAATAGGCGGAGCCGCGCCGGCGTGGGTGTACTGAGGCGTTTGAGCAGCAAGATCCTGTTGATAATTACTATAAACGAACAAGGAGTACCCTGATAGCCCAGGCTTCATATGGGCCATCATAGATTCACAATAGAATGGATCTCTACAATATGGGCATGGATATACAACGGATACAGAGTTTGATAGCAGTGTGCGAAGCTAGTGGCCAGTAGGATCAAATATGTACTTGTAAGGTGAGCATCATACATAGGACGACAGGGAAGATTGCGTGACGACATGCTACATCGGCGAGAGGGAAAACCAGAACACAATAATGCGGCAAGGACGAGAACATGAGGATATACGAGTGAGAACAGTCATTGGAAAACGTGCGGGCTGTACGGAGCAGGGTCAAAGTAGGAATCACAAGTCGCAGACAGCTCAGGAGTAATCAACGTCGGCGCTGAATAGCCCCACTGAGATATCCCGACCGGCGGGATATCCATGGGACTTCCTGGTTGGCTGGTATAACCATCCTCGCAGGGCTGAATCAAGCCCGGGACAGCGCGAGGGTCCAAACTATCTTGCATGTATGTCACATCCATGATGGGCTCCAGCAACGGCTAGAGAGGCGAGAAATAAGCGAATGAATAAACACTAGCAGTAGCTTGACTTACAGATGGCTCGGGAGAAAATTTGACGATGTCGAGTTCAGAGCCGCAGCTTGAGTAAGGAGACAAAGGCGGAGACGAAAGAGGGAAAGCCTCGAGGAAATGGTAATAGACAGAGAGAAGTACGTCTGGTGGGGTATCTTGCGACAGCGGCGTGGAGTAGGGTATACGGACGACTTCATGGTATATGGTGTAGGACGCAGGATCTGGTAGATCGCGCGTGAGTCATTATACTACACCATATGATCTAGAAGGAATAATACCTTCAGCTGCACAGAGTTGAGCCCAATATCCAGGAACAAGCGAGGTACTATACAGGTACATTGAGGACGACCCCCCGACGCTTGGCTGTGGGGCTGCGGAGACCGTCACTCCCGCAGCTTCCTCGTGTACGAGACGTCCGTCCTTGAAGACTTGAAAGGACGATTGGACCGCAGGCCTGCCCGCCGACGTGAATGTAACGGTAGGGTCGATCATGCTCAACGGGCGCGGGTCGTCGGGGGAGTGAAGATCGATGGGGCTTGGCGAGTAAGGATCCAGAGCTTGTGAACGCCAAGCGGCACTCGGCGACAACGTCTGGATGTATATGTGACTCGGGGTGGGAGATAGCGAGTGCGGGACAGGTTCGGTCTTGAACGGCGTAGCGTGCGACGAGGTCCCAGACTGTTCGTGACCGTCGTGCTTTTTCGGATGCATCATCTCGTAGTGACGATCAGATATGGCTTTCAAGACTGGAGAAATGTCAGATGAAACACATTTCACGCGTAGAAGCTTCGACTCACTGTGCTTTCCAGAGTTCGTGTCGCGGAGCTGCTGGATGCGGCTGCCGACTTGCTTGGGCGTCCTACGCACGCCGGTGGTATCGAATATATGATCGGCAACGAACTTATTGCGCATTGGAAATCTGCCTAAAACTCTGGTCGACTTGGACTCTGCAGGCTTGTATTTCTCGAGACCTGTCAAGAATTATGAGATTTGTTTGACGTGTGTTCTGCGGTTTATTGACCTTCAATGAGCGCGGCTTCCAGCTCAGGTGGCCAAACAGCCTCTTCTTTACCCTTGATGCTGCGCCAGCACTTGCGGGCTTTCAGGATGGATTGAACAGCTTCACCAGTAGTTGAGTTGGGAGAGGGTGATGACGGCTCATCAGTTGGAGAGGAGCGACGTTGCACAGTGACATGTCTGAGGCTTGCAGACCGCGCAGTTCCGGCAGTCACGGCGGCGAGTGGAGAAGAGCTTTGGCGGGCGATGGAGGATCGTGTACGCCTGGGGCTGGAAGACGACGTGGACATCTTGTACAAGAGTCGATGATATTGGGGAGTGAGGCGTCGAAAGGGGAAGAAGGCGCATCGAGACCAGAGTATTTGTAGTGCGAAGTCCAGCTAGCAAGGTACGCACACACATCGCGTCGCGGCAGGGGTGCATATCCGAACAACATCATTTCGGATTAGGCAATGGCAACAAAATTAAAACGCGGTGAGGACGAATTCTTCTGGAAAACACATAAACGGACTGGCTCGAAAGTGAATCGACAGCGTGAGAAGGTCAAAGGCACAGCAACACGGTAAAGTAAGGCGCCTCGCGATGGGCGTCCGAAGTTCCCATAGGTTTGATCGCTGGAATCGTTCTCTAATCGAGGGATTATTCGCGGGCATGTTGAAGCACCGATGGGAGAACGCGTCCAATGAAATGCGTGATCAGAGAATGCCGACAATATTGCAATTACCTCGCTCTCGCAACATGCCAGCCTCGCGCTGACCCCTCCGCGGCCCGGTGGGAACGCAGGCGTTCGGATAATGCGAGGTATCCCCTCTTGTTTATCGGAGGGGACCAATGGTGACGGGACCGCTATGATGGTCTGGATCACTCGCGGACTCGCTTCAGACTCATTGCAGATGGTACTAAGTAGAGCTTAGTGCGAGTTTCCGCTATCCAATCAGAAAAAACACATCTTTACGTTGGATATTCCGACTTACATGGCATCGCTTGAATCGGTAGATGTATTTGACTACCCGCCAATGAGTGATGGTGGCAAGGGCCTGATCAACAGCCGTGTACCAACGTGCAGGCTTTTGCCCATGACGAACGCGTTCTGCACTGGCGATCGACCCTGCTTGGTTAGGAATAATTAACGCAGCACGGAGGAGGATAAGTACCTACAACTTCCAGAGCTGAAAGAACCGCGGATTGACGGTATCAGAGCTTTAGGGCAAATATGCTTCGTTCGACGGTCGTTCTGCGGACTAAGTGGAGGTGGAAAAGCTGTCTGAGATCCGGAGATGAGATCACAGCGGGTGATGGCGGCGACTCGCGGCAAACGCCAGCTGCAAGCAGGCTGAGCGCGCCCCCTTCTACATACCTTGCAATCTACCACCACTGTCCTCGTAATTCAGGCCATACCGACGCTAAGGTGCTCCTCATAACACAGGTTTTTAGGAAGCTTCACTCGAAATTCACACATCTTTTGTGATCATTTTCTAGGCACGACGAAAGGCACGTACAATTATCAATATCGCAAGGACCAAGCCTAATTTGTACCAATTAGCTCTCTATATCTACAGCGCCGAATGTTGCATCACCTTATCGTGTTGTGTTCGCGACGGAACCGTACCTTCCCGTACCCATTTACTGTCGGCCAATCGACACCCCCGACCCGATGCCTCCGTTTATTGCAGTGATCGCGCTACTCACGTGGATCAAAGCCTCAATTAGTAGGTCCATGTGTGCGGAGAGATTGTTTCTCCCTCTCTGTGTTCAGATCACTGAATATTCTATCGCCCGGTATGAAGAAATCCCCCGCTTCAAGCTGTGTTTTTCGGGGACCATCATCGCCCAGCAGCGCAGGCACACGATATGAGACTGGCGCATTGCCGACTTCGGCCCCGAAAGGTCAATGCGTATTTTACTCTGATGTCCACGGCCAGGACAGCTTGATGACGCCATATTACACTGAGTACTCTTCTGTAGGATCGGCTTTTCGGTTTTGTCGACGCGATGCGGTATCGATGCGCAAGCTGTCCTCTTGTTGAACCTGTTCACGTCGACGGCACCGTGCGGCCCATCGCTTTCGAGGTCGATGTGCGGATCACGGTCATCTTATTTCCCCACCATGGATCATATCTTGAGAGCCACCTACTTCACTGCCTCAAATGCCCCCATCCAACACGGAGTAAGATGTGTGGAATGGACGACGCGCTTCTCGCGCGCACAGTCGGGGATGACATCTGTGTTGCATTGCAGGAAATTCTGGTCAACGTTGTTCTTCTTGGGTGATCGCGCGGATCGCGGCCTTCTGTGAGACCCTTGGTAACGCAGACAATGACGAGGATGCAAGTCGGCGTTGGTCGCGTGCCGAAATGCACCAGTGCGCCAGCTCGCCACCATAACAGCGCACCTGCAGTTTAAAATTCACCGTCATCGAAGACATTATTGAACGTCGCGATAGAAGTGCAGCATTTGATATATTGTTTGCCTTGCACTTGGATGTATGGCCCGTAGCGGACGCGAGATGTGTCACGATGTACTCTAATGTAATGAGTTAAGAGTCGTTAGGTTCAATTATCGTGAGTTTATCAAGGTTCGCAATATAACCATAACTTCTTCGATAGATTACAAGCGGATATGCTACATGAGTGAGAACTGGCTTGATATGGATGCAATGTGTGGGTATCCGAATGGCTTGCGGGGATATGATAGGTGTGCGCAGTATCGTAACGCATTACAAGCTGATGATGCGTGTGCCGAACTCGGCTATGCCGTATGCGAAGTGTGGTCCGGGGCAAGACATGAACATGATTGAGGATGGTATACCTAATCGACGGGACAGCGCGGCGACATTCAACGGGACAAACCGCCCGCGAACTAAGATCTAAAGGTGATAATCAGAACACGACTGCAGGCGCTGCTAGAACATGCCAATAACGCACCAGATCTACTGTAATTTCGGGAAACGCTTCATCGAGAACTGACGCGGAGTTAGTTATCGCGCGAGCGCGGTGGAAAGGGTCCAATACACTCACTCTTCCAGTTGGCTTCCATCTCGGACGGTATACCGTCCTCTTCGTCGTAGAAGTGGATTAGCTTCAGGCACGAGGTCTCCTCGTTCTGGGTCACATATAGCAACTTGTGGAAGAGGACGTTGATCTGCGGTCCAACTTAATTCAGTACAGCACTTCTTTGGTATGACAGCTAGACGGGAAAAGACATACTTCGTCTGTCTTCACCAGGAGACATACCGGTTGCCGCCGTAGATGTCGAACGACTGTTGTCAGCCTGTCCCCCCATCTCCTTGTCCAGACTAACCCGTGTAGAGACGGCATCTGATCGTAGACCCAAAGAACCCAGTGCACCATGCGGGCTTTCTTCATGGTCAAATAGAACAGAGATGCGATTGCCACGAAGTACGCCGCGGCATACCTTGTACAGCAAAACAACGTTTGTTCAGCATTGCAACAAGACGGAGGACATGAGTAACTCACCCAATGGTAGTCGGATCAATTGCGATGTTACCTCCAATAATTACTGCCGCAATCATAAGAGCTAAGAACACCAGGAGTATTGATATCTGTGGCGTTCGGGGCAAGCGTCCGCGGTTAAACTTTAGCAATAGTACCGCTAGAGGAAACAATGTCATGACCATCAACCAGACGAGAGAAAACCTTTTTAGCGGGATAAGAAAAGGCTCCTCCTGTACAAGACATGACTATACTCACATCTTGGATATGACGGACAGGTTCGCGCCGGATGTCGCGTACAGGACATAGCTAAATGTCGAAAATAAAATGATTGAGTATGCGGGAGCATGTGTGATTGGGAGACGTCGCAGGAACAATTGGGGCAGCAATCGGTCGCGCGCCAATCGTTCAAACAGTTCACACGCGCCCAGGATCCCTGCACTAGTGTCAGAACAGTCGCCCTATTCCGGTAGTGTTCGTGCAACATACCCGTGAGCACCCCACCACAGAGTACAACTACGGCATCTACCACAATCCAGGTTCGCAGCCATTTACCCGCGGCCTAGATGCACCCACACATCAGCCAGCAGGTCCCAGGTGGTGATATGGGGTGCTTACTATTTCTCCCAGGACACTGAGCACGTTCGCTCCGCTTAACGTCGTGTCCAGCGGAACGAGCGCCAATACGAAGAGCATCGACAAGACATTCAAGGCGATCGCGGGATAATGCAGATTGCGCAGTACGTCGGGGAAACGACCAGGCTTGATACTGGAGGCATACGAAGGCACGCCTACAGTACAGATGTAAGTGTCAAACCTCTGCACATTGAGAACAGCATGTACTTACACTCAAACCCGGTCAGCCCGAGAACCCCTATGCAGACACCATCGAAGAGCTGTCTAGCGACACTAGATGCCGCAGTGTCCTGCCTACCAAGGTCCCAATTGGAGCGGATTTGACTATTCCCCATGCGGGCCCAACCAACGGCCGACGCAACGAACAGGACCGTCATTGTCACCAACTGATACAGGTCAGTGCCGTCATGTAGAAGAAAGATTGCACTTACATGCAGGGTGAGCACGGCCAGGGCAAGTCGGGCGCTGTCCCTGAGCCCACACAAACTGATGAGGGTGAACAAAATCAGGACCAGGAGGGCACCGACGATGATCGGGAATGGCAGTGAAACCTCGCCGCTCAGGTACGTCATGGCAGTCGCGGCAGATACGACCGCTGTTGACGTGAAGTCTAACAGAAGCAGTGCCGCGGCAATGAGCGCGAGGTACTTGGACGAGACGTTTAATCTGGACCAAATTCGTCAACATAACCAAGGATATACGACAACCAAGACATACATGTAAGTGTACGGGGCACCACTGATTGGAAAAGCAGATGCCAACTCCTCCATGACGGGACGCCACAGGAACATCATGGACGTTGCAATCAAGAGCGAGATCGGCGAACTGTTAATTGTAATTGACAGTGGTCGGCACTCAGAACGCGTTTATACGACGAAGAGAACGCTCACTATACTCCAGATGCAGCAACGATGGCGGGTAACGTGTAGAACACGCCTCCGAGGATGTCGTTGCCCGCTAGGGCGCTAGCGGTGAACTGACCCAGTTTTCCGACCTCCGACGATTCCTTAACATCTTCTTCGACCATGGGCGTATCGGTGGGCGAGAGATCCATGTTAGATACGGTGCCCCATCCGGAAAACTCAAAGGCGTTGGATAGGTGCAAGAATCGGGACGGGACAGCTGTGAACTTGACACCGCCACCGCCCCTGGGTCGCTGGCGCTGGTGCCGTAAGATGATGTCAAATTGGGCCGACTCAAACGATGGCGGATGTGTACTTTGGGGGTGCCCGATATCTGTATGGTTGTCTAGTTTGCAGTGAGTAATTTAAACAAACATGGATCTGTGTCACGCACTTTCTGCTGTACGGCTGCTTCCTACTACTCCAGGCTGTTGCTCTCGAGCAGAGGCGGGAGGTTCGATTGCAATCCAATTGGGTTCCATCTCGTAATATCCGATATCTGGAGGTTCTTCTGAGGTTGGTACTTCTGGTGGTACGTTCATCGTATGGGAGATATGATGTTTTAAACCTTGACTTGTCACAAAGACCGCGATGATTGTTGCGTCGCCACCAAAACCTTGCCTCGTTCGTTACGGCCGCAACGTTTGTTTCCGCTATGCCCGCTATGCGGAGCGTGCCCCAGTGTAACCGGAGGATGTGAGTGGCTGCAGAGCACAAGCTCATTTCAAGCTTGGAAGTTCGAGTCCCAAGATTTGTTTGGCGCGGGTAACCAGAAACGGAATTGATGCGCCGTTCTGATGATCGATCGCCGCCGCTTCACGCGCGATTTGAAATTAATCACGCGACCTTCAGGCTTCCGCCAACATAACTGGGCGCATACGATTTTGATTCGCAGCTAACACGACAATCACTTTCGTTGCTTTGTGATATATACTGTACAAGGTATGGCTACAAGAAGAGTCGACTCGGGCAGTGTACTACGCCAGCAGAGCTATAGAACACGCTAGGACCCCTGAAAGTACCCTCGTGTAAAGACCTTAGAATCACACACAAGAGTTTGACT
>JAAIFI010000255.1:0-48064 GCA_011032875.1 Phlebia tremellosa
TTACTTACCGGCCGGCGACTTTCTTCCGCAACACTATCGGTCAGTCGGTAATCCGTGCGCCATGTACGATGTTCGTGTACGGTATACGTTCCTGATATCCAACCAAGCTGTGTAAAACAGCATTGCAAAGCGCGGGGTCTCAGTTCTGCGTCATTCGGGGTCAGCGTAGGGTGACTTAAATACCTGCAGCTGGACAATATGTTTGCCCACGGACTTCGCCGATCGTCTTCATCAGCTTCCAGAGCTCTGAGATTTCCTCGCGCCGCTATCACACTTCACACCCACCATAACATCCTCTTGACTCGTAGATTCAGCGATATGGCTGCACAGACTTACACGTTCGCTGTGTTTGCGCCCGATTATACTGATCCTGAGGCCTTCAGCCGCAGGCTTGCGGTACGGGCTGAACATCTCGGCAATGCGAAGAACCTGATCAAGGCAGGAACATTGAGTATGTGTAGCTTCTTGTGCAAGATATATCATGTCCTCACGTATCTATGTCAGGGATCGGAGGAGCGTTAGTCTCTCCGGAGACGTATGACAAACCGGAAAAGAAGTTGGTGGGCTCCGTGATGATCTTCGAGGCAGAGAACTTGGAAACTATTCGCAAGCTCATCGAGGAGGACATCTATTACAAGACGAATGTGGTAAGCACCATGTGAACTTTGGTCGTGGAGAGTCATTCACTAGGGCTTGGTAGTGGGATAAGGAGAAATTGGTGATCTTGCCATGGGTCTCTGCCGCCCCGCTCCCTCCTGTGGTTCCGGAATGAGAGCACAGCTGGCGCGAGCGGACTGTGCCCTAAACATCGATAACATGCGGGAGGCTATCCTCTGTGTACTATTACCGCGATTGACGCGTCATCGCGAAATGACAAGATCTCATATCCTATTGCCGCGTTTGCACACTGGTCATCGTCGTCAGGACACTCTGGCTTCAATCTCATCTCTTCTTAGACGGATATCTACAGGGGATGTAGATGTGATTTAAGTAGGTATCTCGACCCCCACATTGATTTGGTTGACAATCGTCTTATGATTACAGATAGGACCGTGCACCGCGACAAGTTTGACTCCGGCGCGCGACGCGTCTGTCAACGCGGATATGATATAGTCCACGGTTCGATGAAGCCTCCCTCCATGAGAGACCTCCCGCCATTGGTATAGACAACACCTACGGCGACTTGCTTGCCGTCTCTGTCGGTTCTTCCGTGGTAACGTCATAACTACTCGGGTTCGTCTGCGAAAACGGGCATTTGGGGTTCATGCAGTCCGCATCATCCGGACTGTTAGAGCCTCTCACTTTACTCTGTTTGCAATAAGAGACCGTAATCACAAGTTCTGTGGCAAACTGTTGGTTCAATGGTAAGTAACCTTTGGCATGCTCCAGAAGTAGAACTACTGACCATGATGAGACTGTCGCAATATGAGGTACACGGATGTAGAAGTTGTTGATGGTGGGCGATGGCTCTAGCGTTTGATCCACGAGGGAACGCTGCTACTTATGTGGTGTGAGTACAATTGTTTCCTCCAAGGACAACGGTCGATACTAGGCGACGTGTCCTTCAGTTGGCGTATTATGCTGGATGGCCGCAGTGGCGTCATTGTTCTCGCTAAACTGGGTGTGGCGTCGGTCACGCATACTCAACATCGAAATTAGCGGCGTCGGCAGGTCACAGCACTTACATGTCCGCTTCATATGCCGGAAGGCGGTCTCGCCCTGGATTTGTTCTCTTTTTGTTAGAGGCGCATGTCGGTTGCGTACATGCCACCCAAATAAGCACTTCTCCGCCTTGGATACTTATCCGACTTGATGATTGTGAGTACCTAAACTCCCCATTCTATGATTGGGGTGACGATCTCTGCCAGGCCAAGCAGGGCTCCACATGAGAAAGGACCCTTGTAGTACAGGGTCATCTGGATGGTGCCAGTTGCTTTCGAGAAACAGCACCTAGCGTGTTCTAGAATGTACAACGCTTGGGCCCTCGAGAGTTAGTTCATGCACGCTGGGAGCTATAGTGACGAAAATTCACAAATCTACTATACCTATCTCAACATCGAATATCAATACCCAACGCCGCAGTAACCATCGACCTCAATCAAGCCCCGGCTTCAATCTCGAGAACTGCTCATACTTATGCGGGAAATTCTGAAGCATCTATGCAAAGCTCAGTACTAAGCGTTATGCATGTAGCTGGTCCATCTCAACGTGCGAGTGATCGATCACCTCAACACTCACCTCGCCACCGTGACATTTGCAGAAGAGACATGCTCATGTATCTATGACAATGGATAGCGTCATCGAAGCTTACTGTCGTGCAATACCAGCGGTGCCGCAATGATAGCGATAGGCTACTCCGAATGTCTAAGGACATCCTAATCACGACCTATATCAACTCGCGTGATACGGTTTACTACCGGTAACATCGATAAGCGGATCCGTTAAAGCCCAGTTTTTGCTCTCAGGCTTGTTGACTCCCTCCCAAAGCGACGTCGAGCGAAATGACTTTGTACACCTTTGCTGTATGGGCACCAGACTGCACAGACGATGATGCGGTGAACCGGAGGCGGACTGTCCGCCCCAAGCATCTTGAAAATGCCAAACCACTTACTAACTCTGGAGTCATCAGTACGCATTTCATCAGATGAGGAATGCCTATAGCCTTCATCTGTAACTCTATAGGGGTCGGAGGTGCTCTTATAGACCCATCCACGCACGACAAACCTGAGAAGAAGATGATCGGTTCTTTCATTGTCTACGAGGCAGAAAGCCTGGAGGCGGTACGCAAGATCGTCGAAGAGGATGTTTACTATACTGCGCGTGTTGTAAGTATCCGTTATAACAAGACGCCTCTGACATCCGCTAATGTCCATCTGAAGTGGGATAAGGAAAAGTTAGTCATATTGCCTTGGATCTCTGCAACACCCTTGCCCCTACTACACGTGGAATGAGACAGATAGTCGGAAATGAGTGCAGTTAGATAGCTTCTATCATGATGAAAGCTATGTGCGTAGTTAGAGAATGGTGATCGACATTGGGTTGTGCTGTACAAGATTCTAGTGGCACGAAATTCCCTGTACCAACGGTACTGGGGTCTTGGTGGCATGAATTTTGGCGAGGCATTCGATGTTTTGCGCAAAGGCGCCGAAGTCGGGTGAAAAAGGAATAATTGAATGGAAAAGGCGCTGAAACTGTCTAAAATTGGAAGGTAGACTACTGTCGCGATTCAAATTGTTCTGCATGTGACTGTATTCGTAACCTGATTTTTTAAATTATTACAAATGATCCGTTTGTGTCGGGTGCACCTGGTATTTATGTGAGGTCAGTGTCCTTGTCTCTGTATCTCTCTTCGCTGTTTACCATCATGACGACCTCGTTGCTGGTGCATGGATTTTACAGTACATTTCCTGCTTGTATCTTGATTGATCCTAATATCGATGCGTCTCACATATCGTTGTCGTACGCTCTAGATAACTGCCTTCCTCGCACTGTCCGAGTGATGAGAGGTGGGGTTGCAGTACAGACAGCAACTGGTCCTGTCATAGTGCGTACTTGCTCTGGTTGGACTGAATCGTCTTTACCGTTGCAAGTTACTAGTTTTCGTGATGCAGATGTTGTTTTAGGTCGAGACTGGATCACAGGATGCGCTGTTCAGTTGTATCACGGTGTCATCCTGGATCCAATGCCTGGCAGTGTTCTATCTGCTGGGCATCGGTGGAGTCCTGAACCTCCTGTTGCGCTTTTGGACAGGAGTAGTCGGGATTTCGAGTTCATGCATTCTATGGAATGTTTGGCAACTGTGGCCAGCGCTCCTTTCGTGGATATTGCGTCTTCCACGATTGGTTGTTGGACTGGCGGGACCATTCGAGAACGACAGTCGGTGTTTTCGGACGGTGGGGCTGGCGGTTGCAGTACGGATGGTCTTTATGGACCCTCTGGTACGGGCGGTTCGTCCAGCGAGCCTATAGCAGCTCCGCGTACTGGTGTGGTATCGAGTGCCGAGGCAGATCCGTTACAGTTTGTGGGTTATTTCTATAAGTTAACGGTACCTCAGTTATATTGTCGATTACAATCGCATGGTATCTCAATCGATGGACTTTCCGCTTCGCGCGATGTTTTGCGGTCTGCTCTTACGGATCATCTGGCTCGGGGTGACTGCGCTGAGGGTGGGCAGGCACCTGCTTGTATTATTGTTCGTCAGCGTTATAATTGTGATAGTGGAGCTGAAAATATTCGGGACCTGCTTCGTATTCGTTATTTGACCAATGCTGCTACGGTGATGAAGCTGCGTCCTCTGCGTCGTGTATTATTGTCCCAGGGTGTCGAATTTGATCCTCGTTCTAGCTTGCATCAATTACGCGTTGTTCTTCGGCATTACATTACAACCTTGACAAAAGCAAAGAGATGTGCGTACAGTGTCGACTGGTACTATAAATCTCGCGACGGTGCTGACCTTGCTCGCAATGTTTTAGCAGAAACGGTCCGTTCTGGATGGCCGCGTCCTATAGCAGTGTCTCTCAAGGATCGTTTGATTTCAATGTTTCGAGAAAGGACATCGTCGGAGGCTCTACGGACTTTTACCTGTGCCTGTTGTGCGGAATCTTGTCCGATGGACGTGCGAAAAGTCATGTGCGTGGAGGACTTGTATACCGAGAATCTGCGTTGTCCGGCGGATATGGCTGGCGTTATCCATCCGTTATTTGAGGATGGACCTCTCGCTGGTTTACTTCTTGATTCAGGTGGTGTCCATGACGACGGTTGTACCCTTAGTCTGTGCAAGAGTTGTGCAAGTGATTTAAGTGCGGATCGTCTGCCCGCCTTAGCTCTAGCAAATTGCATGTATTTGGGATCTGTTCCTGTGGAGTTGCAGAATTTGACCGCTATTGAGGAATCTATGATTGCCTTATGTCGTGCTAAGTCGTGGATCGTGCAACTGAAGAATGATGGGGTGGATGACTGTCGGGTACTTCCAAATATGCAAAGGGCATTGAAAGGAAGTATTATTGAGTATCCACAGCATCTCGAACGTCTTGCGACAGTTCTTCCACCATGCATGGAGGATATTGTTGCTCCTGTCTGCGTTATTTTTGTTGGATCAAATCCTCCCAGTCGGCAATGGTTGATAGAAAAGGCGAAGCCCCTGGCGGTCAGTCGGGACCGAGTTCGTCGTGCGTTGGACTGGTTAAAGCAGCATAATCCACTGTATAAGGATGTATGTATTTCTGGCGAAGCCCTCGACAGTATTCCTGACAATGGTGTACTTCCATACCATATCGAATTCATGGACTCGTCGGATGAGGTGGATAAACTTGTTGCTCGGTATGATGCAAACCCAGCGACTGAGACGCAGGGTGCTGATGCTGATACCAGTTCAACCTTCGAACGCGAGTTGCCATTTCAAAGTGTCGTAATATCGGATGTCGACGGAAATGCGCCTGCTAATGAATTACGGGCTGCTGCTGTCCGTCATTTCAAGGAAAAGGGAGGTGGTTATATAGAGATACCTCACGATTCTGTTCCCGTAAACGAATTCTGTAATCCTCATCTATTTCCGATGATGTTCCCGACACTGTATCCATATGGAATAGGTGGTTTCGAGGATTCGCTTCGGAAACCATCGGTATCTATGAAACGTCATGCAGCCCATTTGTTTAATCTTGCAGACAGACGATTTCAGACTCACAATTCGTTCTTGTTCATTGTCTTCAATATTCTACAACGCAGAGAGGTGCTATTGCGATCAAGTCTAAAAGTGAAAAAGTCGTCTTTCCGTGGCGTCGCAGACGACTTCAACTCGATTTCTCTAGATGCTATACATCGGGTTTGTGAGCGCGTTGCGAAGGAAGATTATACAACCGCTAATGACGACGAGGAACGTGTTGTATTGAAGTTGATGAAGGAGGTCAATTTAGTGACCTCCTCGGTTCCCGGTTCCTCTTCGTCACGGCTATTCATGCGCAATCAGATCCGGGGTATGATGATGGAACTGGGTTTGCCCAGTTTTTATCTTACAATCAACCCCGCCGATGTATATAATCCAGTGGTACGGTTTCTGGCTGGTGCAGATATTGATGTTGACCAACTTGGTCCAGAGACGCCACAATATTGGGAGCAATCTGTATTAGTAGCTCGAAACCCTTTTGTGGGGGCTCGATTTTTTAATTTGTATCTGAATGCCTTTATTGAGACGTTATTGGGGTATGATCATTCTACAGGCACTTACGTTGAGCACGGAGGGATTCTGGGCCATGTAAAGGGTTATTACGGCTGTGTAGAGGCACAGGGACGCGGCACTTTGCATTGCCATATGGTTGTTTGGCTCGAAGGGGGATTAAATCCTAATGAAATAAAGGAACGATTATTAGGTGGCGATACGGAATTTGGTTCTCGGCTTATAACTTTCTTGGACGATAGCATTTCTAATTACATACCCGAATTTCCTGCCGAGTACGATTGTGGTAATAATCCTCCTCGGCATCCGTGTACTGTTCGTGGGGTTGATAAGGACTTGCCTGAAGATATACGACAACTAGCGCAACGTGCAGATCTTCATTATCTGGTCAAAGCTTGTCAGGTGCATACACATTCTGCGACATGCTATAAATACAGTAAAAGAGGCGAACGACAGGAATGTCGATTCGATCTCGATCCTGAAAATGTGTGTGAGAAATCGTATTTCAATGCAGAGACGGGGGACTTGTGTCTACGTTGTCTTGATGGTATGGTGAATAACTTTAACGAGACTATGTTGCAGGCTATTCGATGTAATATGGATATCAAATTTATCAGATCTGGAGAGGCGGCGAAAGCTATACTCTATTACATTACTAATTATATCACGAAAACGCAACTGAAGACTCACGTTGCCTATGCTGCTCTAGAACTTGCTATCAATCGCTTGTCGGTTGCAGATTCACCTGAGACGGATTCTCTTACTCAAGCTAAAATCATGCTTCGCAAGTGTGCATTTGCGCTGTTAACACATCAGGAATTGTCAGCTCAACAGGTTGCACATTATTTGAGCGGGAAAGAGGATAAATACTGTAGTCACGAATTTCGAAACTTATATTGGACCTCGTTTGAAAGACATGTGAATACCGTGCTTCCTAGTCCCGAGTGTTATGTTGCAGGTCGTGAAGCATTACCGAGTGACGGCCTTCCTGACGATGATAGTGCAACTAGTAATGATAACGAAGACAGTGACTCGGAATGTGGTATGGCAGAACATGATGTGACTTACGCGTTGGATGATGACGGTGCAGAGGAGGATGGTAGTTCTTCTGATACCGTTCCCATTGAACAACATGATATCGAGACTGATCTATTGATTGGTATGAATGACGAAGGTGAAGTTGTAGCTAAAGCAGATCAGGTGACTGATTATCTATGTCGGCCTATCGAGCTTGGTCGTCTGTCGGTGTGGCAGTTTGTGAGGCATACTGTCAAGGAACGCAAGAGGTCCAAGTTAGATCGTCAAGGATCGAATCCTGATCAAGAAGATGATTACGCGGACGATGTGGAAAATGATATAGTAGAGGAAATACCAGATGAAGGATTACAGCAGCTCTTGCAGTGTAATCGTAAACGTAGGCCGTTGTATGAATTCGATCACGAGCATCCGGAGAGACTGTCGAAGATGCTAAAAGTCTGTCATCCTCAGCGCGTGGTTATCGTAGTTCCAATAGGACCAGCCTTACCGCGCCGTGATCGAGAAGAACTGTATGAGAAGTATTGTCGACTGATGCTTATCTTGTTCAAACCATGGCGAAATATTGATGATCTGAAGCTATATGATCAGCCCTGGTCAAGCGCTTTCGCAGAGTTTGAGAGACATTGTGATGCTCACACTAAACAGGTTCTCTCTAACATGCAGATATTGCATGAGTGTCGTGATAGTGGAATAGACCATTTCCGCAATCGTGCACATCTCCGCAAGCTACGTATATCAAGAGAACTTATAGGGGAACCATTTGTCGATTCCGATCTCGCAGAAAATCTAGAAGATAGTGATATTCTTCATCACGTACAAGCTGTTGAAAGATTGGATCAAAGTGTATCAGGGGAATTAACGAGCGATGCAGAAGCCTGTATTGAGTGTGCTGAGAGATTTAAGTTGTATGAATGGGCAGCGTCGACTGAGCGTACCTGTGATGATGTGGTGGATGACGACCTTGCGTGTACTCTTTCTGTTGACTCTGGTCCAGAACGTACATGGCAGACATTGTATGATGAGCGTCGGTGTTTATGGAAGAGGAAGGTTGTCGAAGATCTAGACTCTCACCCGACCATAGTGGATGTGTCCACAACTTCATCCTCGTCATGACCGGTTATTCAAAGTTTGCATACTAGTCATCCTGGAGTCAGCGATACAGCTTCTCAGACAATAACTATACGGCAAGGCTGTATACAGATGCAGAATGATAGTAATATCCTGCAGATCATGGAAAAGGTGGTTACTGATTGGACGTTGAGCGAAGATCAAGCTCTTGCCTTTAGGATTATAGCACGTCATTCGTGTCGTTCTCCGCAACATGTGGAGCAGCTACGCATGTATATTGGTGGGCCGGGTGGTACTGGAAAATTGCGAATCATCAACGCTTTGAAAGACTTCTTCCAACGTAGAAGTCAGTCTTCTCGTTTTCGTCTGGCATCATTCACCGGTGCCGCTGCTCGGAATATATCAGGAATGACCCTTCATTCAGCGTTGTGCCTAAATCAGAATACTTCAACTGTGCGAGTGGGATCGAAGACGCACCAGGATCTCGTAGCAATGTGGGACGGTGTTGATTATTTGTTTGTTGACGAAGTATCGATGATTGGATGTTATACATTTGCAAGGGTGTGTGAAGCACTTTCCATCGCGAAGGGCAAGCCGGGACCATTTGGAGAGGTCAATGTAATATTCGCCGGTGACTTTGCACAACTCTCACCCGTTAGCGAGTCGAGGTTGTATGGACCGATGAGTAATCGAAAAAATTCTTCGGATGGTTGTTCCAGAGGTAATCGTAACGTTTATGGAAAATTAATGTGGTTATCGGTAGACACTGTTGTCATGCTTACCCGATCTGTTCGTCAGCAAGGCGTGGAGAACAGATGATTTGTAGAATTGCTAGAGAGGTTACGAGTGGGAGAATGCACATATGACGATTTCCGCCTTCTAAACAGTAGATTATTAGCAAATGTACCGGCAAGACATCGAGACGATGCATGGCACGACGCACCTGTTATCGTGTCCGATAATTCATCAAAAGATGCGTTGAATATCAAAGCTGTCGAGGCGTTTGCTAGATCTACTGGCCGAGAGTTGCATTGGTACTACTGTTCGGACAAACACAAAGGTCGTGAGTTATATGATGAGACATTGAGACATACCTTGTACGACAAATCCAGCGGTCGTACGCAGGGATTGCTTGGTCGGATACCTTTGGTTTTAGGTATGCGCGTGATCGTATCTAAAAACTACGACGTAGAGGGCGGTGTTCTTAATGGAAGCATCGGAACATTACGACGTATTCGGTATAAGATAAATCAGTTTGGTTTGCGACAGTTAACGTCATGTGTGGTGTACTTGCCTGACATTGATGAAGATGTTGTACCTGGATTGCAGGAAAAAGAGGCTCCAATTTTAGAGGGAACCAAAGACTGGACTGTCAAGTGTGCGAGATCAGATCGTAGATTAGTCCTGAGTCGAACTCAAGTTGCGATACAGCCTGCTTACGCGTTTACTTGTCATCGTGCTCAAGGACAAACCTATGATCGCGTGATATTGGATTTGGAAAGTTGCACCGGGTGCGAATCGCCGTATGTTATGTTGTCTCGTGCACGGTCGTTGTCCGGTGTTATCATTCTCAGACCGTTTTCCATAAAACGAATAACAGCTCGTCCTACCCCTGCTGTGGTTAACGAATTTGCGAGATTAAATAGACTGAGTTCACGTACAATAAATATTTACAACAACTCATCTGTTGCAATGTCATGTGAACCATCGACAGTCAATCCATTGCGGTCTTCGTTGACAGTCAGATGGGAAGAGATTCCTGCAGACTTTGACCGTCGCGCTGAGTGGTTGTCTAACGTGCAGTGCGAGATTGCCGATACTATGTGGCGCACATCTGTCGTGGACAACGGTAGAAAACATTGTATGGAACATACCGAATATCCAAGCTTAAAACGTCCCTGTCGGCAGTGACATTTGATAGTACGAGCAATCAAGTTTAAGCAGGTAGCGGGTTCCGCTAGGTTTTCCTGTGGACAACGCGATGCTGAGATGCGTGTTTATTGAGACATAACACGTGTAGTAAATACCACCCAGTCGTAGACCGAATTAGACTTTCTAGAGTATCTGTGTCGGTTCTAACATCTGTAGCTGATAGGTGATGATTGTGGCGACTCCTACAGTTGAGGAACTAAATAGACGCCGGATCTATAAGCACTCAAATTGGAATAAGGTCCAAATAGGGCACTCACGCTACACGCGCTTCTTATTTGCTTGCGAGGTTGCATTTGTACAGTCAACGCTCGAAGCTACTCAAAGCTGGTCTGTCTAGTTGCTCTGTATCGGTATGTATCGCTAATTTAGATATACTTACTCGTTGTAACGTCCTTAGAAAGTGTCGCCCATCTTTCAACCTTGGGTAGTTTTCGCCTTGGTTAGGTTGATTTTCGTTGTTGCAAGGTGGCGAAGTGGTGAAAAGGCGATGTGGCAAGCAGGCAAGGATGCGACGTACCGATGTGGTCAGGAAGCGAGGTGGCGAGTTAAAGGCTCTGAATGTTCATCATCAAATTTACGGCTAGTCACCAGTGAGTGGGCGTATCAAATGTCTAGTTCGAACTTAATCGTAACTCGTGCGGATAGAACATAATTGCGCGTGTATCACACGCGAAGCGAGCATAAATACATGGTGTCAACTACTGCAAGCCATTCTCTCCAAGCTTGGGGTGCGTATATTTAGGTTTTGGTATCTGTTTCCATTGAGTTCTGCGACGCAGACGCCATGTTCGTAGTGGGTGATGACTGATGTAGAGCTACCGGAATTTGCATGTGCTTAGAGAGGGTTCAGATTATAGTACGTCACCTATTCGAATCGTATACTTACATACAACTGATCTGTGGTGTAGAGTCTTGTCAATTCGCGGATCGCCAAATACGTGGTAAGGTCGTTTGCACCCTTGCCACGTTTATCTTTGTATACTATCTCCAATGTAGCGACTGCTTCGACGAAATCACCTGGTTTAAAAGACGAAGGTGTCGTGATGATCCTAGACCCGTTTTCATCGCGTCGAAGAAAACTAGGACGGGTGTTCAAGCGCCACTCTTTCGCAATTCGCTTTAACTTCCCAGTCGGATCTTCTCCAATGGCGAACTGCACTGGTCTGCATCCTTCCTCTTCTGTGGCCTGTGTTGTATGATTGTAAGCCTCGTACAACTTGTCATCAAAGACTGATCAAGGCTAACATACTTTTCGGAAGACTACGTGTCGTAAATGAAGCGTATCATGAGATTCAACTTCTTCCGCACACTGTAACGTCTGCGCCGCGTAACAACAGACATTACGCACAAGCGAAAGTTGAGGTTCGAATGCATCATTGCATCCTTTCCCTTCTAGTTCCAGTTTCAACATCGCTCGTGATGCTGAGTACTCCGAACTGTCACAAATAGCATCAGTCGACACATACTAACTTTATCTGTAGATCGTACCCTTTCCAATCGCCGTTTCCCACAAGGCTACAAGTTTTAATGAACCTGAATACTCTCACATTGACCGATTGCTGAACATCATCGCTCGTCCTCAAAAATATTCCCATCCGTCGCGTACGGTCTGTAACACGGGTATGTCTTCGATCGACGACTGTCTTCTCTGCGATGCCTTCCAATGTGAATGGAATAGAATTTGTCTGTGTTGCCACCTGGTAGCCTTCGTCTGCAAGATCCTGTGGCCAACTTTGACAGGCCAGCCCATCCGATCCTGGATTGGATTGTATGTCAGTCGATATGAACGTACGATGGAACTTACTCACCGTGAACTAACAGTGCCATAACTTGTTCGTAGGTTGCGTGTTTGTCCTGGATTTTACTAATTTATATCTTCAATAAACTCTATACCAGTGGTCAGCTGACTGCATGTACGTGTACAGCTTTTACTTTGCGTAATATGACTTTACTTTGCCTATAGGCCCGCCGCTAGCTCGTTATTACCCATCACCGATTGAGACTAGCATCTAATGCGAGGCGATAGATCTATTCTTCGTATCTTGTATTTCCAATGTGCGTGCCATCACGTCTCTTCTAATCAATCGCATAATTTCCGTCTTTTGGTCGTTAATTCGATCAACTGTCGTGTCGTTGGCTCGCCTTTGTCTCTAGTGCACCACCGTATCTTACCACCTGATTGCGCCACAGATTAGGGATACCGAGTTATGTTGAAATCCGAGACGTCGTAATTTCATATCAACTGTCACCAGACTCACTTTTGCGAAATTTGGAAATATTAACTCGATCATTGTTACCTCTATATCAACGATGTACGTTGTACGCTTCTTCATCACCCCTCCTTCGTGTTTCCACCACCACTTCCGACTTTTCAGCTGAATTTCGATATGACTACCCGACAGACCAAACGTAAAACGGATGATAGTCCTGAATTACAACCCGAACTTAAACGCGGAAGGTCAGTATGTATCTCATGCCTTACAATTCGCGTTCTTATTTGTTTATAGAGCTGGAACTCCTAGTCATGATGACGAGTAAGAAATAAAACCTAAACCTCTTACTATTATATACTAATTGATTCTTACGATCTAGCTCGTCTAAGTTATCTGGAACTTCGACGACTCAGGGAAGTTCTACTTCGGGTGAACATCATGACGAAACCGATTCTAGTGGTGATTCTCTGCCCGATGACGGTGGAATTCAGGCTGTTGTGAAACCGGTCAGCTCTTGTTCCCAGTTTCACATGTACGGTCTTGCTCACTGTTTGGCTGCCAAGATTCATCTCACCGTCGGTTACCGCAGCTACTTTAAGCCCTACCTTGTCACGCGATTGAACAAGATGTTAAACTACGCAAATCCTTCTTCAAATTGTTATGCCGTCCATCACGCCCCGAACGATCTGTATTGAGGACGTCCTGGAGGAGGAATTGACGACATGAGTGAATACTTTTGTCATGGGAACAAGCCGGTAAAGTTATGGGTGATAGGAGAATTGGTCAAGTCATGGTTTCGGGACCAAGACGGGCAAAATCCTCGTCAACCATCGATCAGTATCCAACCGCTGATGGATTCTGATCGCGATAAGTTAACGACGTGGCTTTTGCGTGAGGGAGTTCCGACCCCTAGTGAGTTGATTGTGTGATGTAACCTGCGACAGCTTTACTGACAAATTTCTCTTTGCAAAATTTGTATGCAGAACTTGAGGATGTTAGCGATATTCGTGCTAAATGTTCAATGGCGAGTTTCAATACACCGTCCCATCTGGTGCGTACGCAACCTGTAAATATAATATGTGGATCTCACGATGATACGTAGGTACCTGAATTTCCAAGTATCCATGATGCTCGCGAAGGATATCGGAGACTTTCCGAACTTCCGATGATACACCATACCGACATGCATCAGCACGATCTTGTGCTGTTGGAAGTTTACTTCCACCGACATCCTCTTGCAGAGCCCATCCCCGGAACAACTATCAAACACACCCTCAAAAAGTGGACAAAATGGGCATCAGAATTGAAATTGATCAGTGTTTGCCTGCTTTGCTCCGTTCCTCAAGTGCAAGCGGATGGGGAAGCAATTAACATGTAAGCATTTGCTACTATTTTTGTCGTATTTGTAGTTCGAGATTATCGCGTGTTGTGCCAGTGTCCGTGTACTTGTATAGTGCCGATGTCCAATTCTGTACTAGTGTTAGTGTAAAAAATGGCAGCGCATCTATTGTTATTGTACATTCGTCTCGACGTCGTCGTTTTGTTACTTATTGCGCAGCTCGGATTTTCATCCGTCATGATCATCCATGATCACTGCGATCGCGATCGGATTGTCTTGCTCGCCAAATGAATGTCACAAGAACTATGCTTGTCTAGGTATAGTCGTGGGATAAACATAAATCTTATTTCTCGTGACTCGCGTTCAGTTGAAAAAATGTTATGTATGCTGCGCACAATGCGGCGCGTTGTATACGTCTGACATTACGATCACGTGACGGTACCGCAACCCGAGGAATCATACGACCTGCCTCATCTGTAGAAATTGCAACAACTAAACTCGATATATCGCAGAAGCTATCTGTCAGCCGTATTTGTCGTACTATGTACGGCTAGCTCATACGGTAAATCTTTTGCCAATCTTTGAGGCTGCTCACGCTGATAGACTTGCGCAAGAGGTACCAATCAAGTTCCACTACCTGCTTTTACGCCAGTGTTTGGGACTGGTCTCGCTTTAGCACGTGCCATGTGTTCATTCGCAAGAGAGAGTTGAGACCCTTGGAGGTATCTTATTGTCTTCATGAGTATTCGTGTAGTACTGATTTCACCTTCGCAGTTTTCGTGGGTAGAGCTGACATTTACGATAGGCCGATTTCTCTGATATGGAACGCAGTCTGTCTTGGAGCCCATATTGTTCACCGGTCGTGAACTAATTTGCAGTAGGCTGTATTTGATCATCCACTAGTGAACAGGTGACGAACGACCTTGATTGTATTAGACGTATGTCGTATTTAAACATCTCTCTCCACGTCCTCACTCACGCGCGCAATAAAGCCTACGCCTACCCATGATCCGCGAAAAGCAATTGTTAAACCGCGAGGGAAAGACGTACGTGATACTTGAATATTGTCCCTACGTTTATACTTATCAACATTGACTAGATATACTCACATGCAAATGTCGGACAATCGTCACGCTATCACCGTCAATGCACTGCGTCTAGTCGCTTTGAACCTATGCAATACTGAATTGAAGAACTTGTCTTTGGTATCTCGTCACTGTACCTCCGTCACTCGACGCATCCTCTTCAAGCAGTTTACTCTCAACGTATACGATGGAATTGTGCAGTTCCCACGTTGTCTCGAATTTCTTAGCCAACACAAGAACATTGCACGCTGCATTCGCATATTTGTCTTGCAAGGTTGCCCTCGTTCCCCTGTTCCAACTCTATCCCTGTCGGACGTATACTCTTTCCTCAGTTTTCTACCAAAGCTTCACACGCTTCGCATCACTACCTTCCTATGGCGATCAAGCAATCCCGATATAAGACCACACACTCCTAATCTACGGGGCCTCCAGTTAACTGCTGTCGTCATCGATGATAGTCACGACAGTCCGCTCGCCCTTCTTGATCTCACATCGTCTTGGTTCAATGTCTTCATTAACGACATCGACCATGTTCATCTACCCCTCGTCTCTTCGGAGAACATCTATAATATCCCTTCTCTCTATTTGGAGCACGATCCGTGGGGAGAACCTACCTGCTCTCTGCCTACCCAAGTTTGTACATTCCGTGGACTGGAGGTGTTTGTGGGATATTTTGTGGACGTTACACATGCACCTACGTTCAGTCAGCTGCTCATAGGACCGTATACGTCCCTTTGGTATATCCTTCTTATATTCAGCTCAAATCAGAGTTGTACGTATTTATACCTCTGCATGCGAAACTATATTGATAACCGTTATTTCCTCATTGCGTAGGCGGACATGCATCCTTATGGAAGTTGAATGCATTACGGGCATGTATTCAACTTGAACGGTTTACCATAACTGTTCCCATCGACCGCAACATCCAATGGATTGACTGCGCCACTTCCGAAACCGCTCAACACTCGCGTATATTGGCGCATTTTATATCTGCTCTACCCGACTGCTGTCGATGCGTCGATATGAACCTTGTACTGCAGTCTTCCTCACCACCAGAGTCTATCCTCAACTTTTACTCCGTTACTTGGTTGCATATTGGTACTAAGCTACGTCTACTACCCCGGCTAGATTCTATCAGCATTAGGTTGGCCGCCCCTGAAGGTCAACCATCCGCGGTGTGGACCATGCCTAAGCTTAGGTTGGTTGATACTGCGCTACGAAACTACGATCGATGCAGAGGTGCGTACGCGTATTTTCAGCATGTTACTGAACTCTTTCTAAATTAATATCTACATACAGTGAAGGCAAATCACTCTACTGCCGTATTCTTTAAATCTGATACGTCCTTTCCCTGCGAGCTGACCTTCTTCAAGCCTTATCCTGTTGGTCAGTATCTGAATATGAAGACAAATTCATGCGATCAATACATACGTGTAGTTGTACGATAGTCGTTGTAAAGGAAGTTACTCGTACAACTCGCGGTGGGAGATGCAAATATGACCGTATTGGGTTCGGCAGCTACTGAACACCGTGTCGGCTTTTGCCTGTTATGGACTAGATTCAAATTTTACCCAAACAATCGTAAACATTGCGCATCGGCGACGTTAACAACATTCATGCACGCTATGCTCTATCGCTATTACTAACCGCTAATGGATCTTCAATTGGTCATATTCTTAATCATGGGATCTATACGCACTGTCCGTCATGAACACACACTGTACCAATTAGCCACCTTAAGCTAGTGACGCCTACTTCAACCTTTCTCCGCCAAGTCACTCTGTTCCATGTAAAAGTCAACTGCGACGGTCAACAGAATGAAGCTTCCGCCTTCAGTTTCGCACTACATTCGCGCACCAACTGATAAATCAGCGCAGAGGACAGTGTTTAGCTTGTAAGCGATTGTTGCTCCATATCCAGCAATTGACTACGCCTCAGGCAAGAACTCGACTAAACTGAGAACGGTAAGTTGAGAGTCATCTGATCTTTCCATCTGTTATTTACCCGTTATTAGACTATTGCTGTACTACGATTCATCTTTTTGTTAACCGGCATGCCATGCCTCGCCGTAGGTAATACTGGTCATCCCGTGAGGATGAACGAAGTGCGTACCATCGCGCACCCCGATTTGATTCAGTAACTTACAAATGCTTGCGTTGAAGCCGCCTCACCAATAACATCTTATCGTTCTCCACAATGCTAAGTGCATAATTCAATGATCGAGTCTAATACCGTCAGCTGAGTTAATCTGCATGCTATCTACATGTTCCAGATCACCGTTCTTTGCCGTTAGTTCACTTACTCGACATATATGAAAAGTCATGAGATATGCTCTGCCGATTTTATGAAATACCATGGATACGGTGTAGTGGCAGTTGAGTCTGACGTATAGAGTACGTGACTATGCAACCTGATGTCAGCGACTAACTGACTTCGTACCGAGCTACACTGAATCGACCTACACGTGTTACGCGGGATCTGGATTCCACTGTCTTCTGTTAGGCTTCACGCGCATATCTCTTCGCTGACGACCTCCGATACTTCAACCGCCACCATAACTTGCAGCGCGATAATTCTTCCTACCAAACGTCGGTGAGTGCAATACTGTATCATGAAGATTATTCTAATACATGCTGCAATGACGCGAACTGTCCCGCACACTAGAAACTTCTCCTGTACAATGTACGGCTTTCAACTTTGCGACACAGCGCATGACAAACAACTTCTCGCGCGGATCACTAGCTTTTTGCGTAACAGTGATATTAAAACTATCGCGTTATTATCAAAGTGGTGTTCAACTATTGCTCGACCCTTCCTATTCCGACGCTTTTCTTTCACCGCTATAAACGATGGCAGGCATAACCTCGATGCATGCCTAACTTTCCTCCGCGAACATCCAACCGTCGGTCCGTGCATCAAGATCCTATACTTGCGTGGCTACATGCAGATGCCCCTTCCCGAACTCTCCCTATCATCCGCTTCTAGTCTTCTCTGTGCTATGCCCAACATCCAACGATTGAATATTGTCGGATTTCTCTGGTCAGAGAACCCCACTACCGAAAGACCATATATTCCCCACCTTGATCGGCTTTCCGTCAGTTCAACGGTTGTCCCAGCTGGATGTGATAGTCCTCTGGGGATTTTAGATTTTGTTCCTGTCTGGAACACCGTCCGTGTAATTGACGTTGAGCACACGACAGAACCGAGATTTCTCGATGACACGACCTACAAAACCAGTACCCTTTTCCTCGAGCACGAACAATGGGCGGATCCTGCACGATCCTTACCGACGTCTACTACCAAGTTTCGGGATATCAGATTTCTTATCTCCCATTATGTCGACATTATCCACGCTCCGATGTTGTTGCAAATCTTTCGCGGATCGTTCTCCACTTTACGGACCATCGTAATTGTCCTCAACCACACACAGAGCTGTACGTCGTTGTGTTTTGTTATTGAGAGAACTTCTATATCTAAATTCGTGTCTTTAGGTGGTGAATTATCTGCATGGAACTTAGGTCCACTTTGGTCCTGTTTCCGGTTGGATAGATTCGCCATTTCCGTTCCCTTGGACTTCGAAGTCAAGTGGACTTCGCCCGCAGGAGAATTCCGCAATTTACATGCCCACCTCTTCGCTCATTTCTGCGCCAATCTTCCAGAGAGCTGTCGTTGCATAGAAATCAACCTTGCACTCAGAGGTCCCAGGCTATTCACGTCCATGTGTAGCTTTTTATCGATCGACTGGGACCTCGTCGGAACGGCACTTCGACGTCTACCTGTGCTGGACTCCATTTTTCTCCATTTGGATGGCTTCAACAGCGAACCGGATCCGATATGGACAACGTTAAGACTAGACATGGTTCTTCGCCACATCCCCCATCTATCTGCGTTCCGAAGTAAGTTATATTCGTTACGCGTACTCAAAAAAAAAAAAAAAAAACTCACGAATATATCAGCCAGTGACGATCTGCGCGATATACTTGTTTATAAAACGGAAGAATTATGGCCTGACGACATTAGTTATTTCCAACCGTGTNTGACGATCTGCGCGATATACTTGTTTATAAAACGGAAGAATTATGGCCTGACGACATTAGTTATTTCCAACCGTGTCGTGCTGTCCATTATCGTAACGTGCAAGTTCCTCAACCTCCCGATTACTTCTCACATAAAGAGCTACCTCGATTCTACTAGCTATAATGTACGCAGTACTAGTCAAGACAGACGATCAAACGCCAATGGAATTTCATTTTATTCATATCGAACTCGAAGCTACAAGTACATTTTATGGATCAGATTACCGAAATTCGAGTGCATATTATTTCTTTCTCAAACCGTGCAACGTTTTTCAGTGACACATACAGGAATGAAGACAATCGAACCTAGATGTCCTCCCAAGTACCACTGAGCCTTCCAGTCCTTGCTTACGCTTCCCTTCGCCATGATATCTGAAGCCCTATCAGCGCCGAACTCCAGTGAAAACGTCATACCGTCTTCGAACGATCGCGCGAGCGCAATAGGTGTCGATTCCCGTTCCTTTCCGTTCAAAGGATACCGCGACATAATCACAGTATACCCTCGCTCTTCATACTTCACCGCGCATCTCTCCATTCTCGGCGTTGCGAATGCACCATCCATCCTAGCGGTAGGAGTCGCCAAACACTTCCGCTGGAATGTTAAACGTGGAAATGCACATCCGAAGGAATCTGCGGTCAAGTAGTTCATAACGGCCGTCCCCCAAAAATAGCTGATGGGATGTAGTGCTGATTCGGTATTGCTGCAGATGATGTCGACTCGAGTTTCGCCTCTCTGCAAGCGAACGATTAATCCTGCGCCCGACAACCTGCCGTAACCTTCATCTTCGAGTTCATCCTCCAAGTCGATTTCCGGTCCCTCCTCATCATTCTCCCCGGTGCCGTCGCCCTCGTCCTCGTCTTCATCAGGCCCCTCACCCTCACCACCATCTCCTTCAACATCACCATCGCCCTCCCCCCCCTCGCCACTACCATCACCATCTCCGACCTTCAGGTTGTCGTCCTCGCCCTGATTGTCTTTGATGCCTCCCTGTATCTCTCCTTGGTCATCCGTCCCTCCGTCTTCGTTCGCGTTGTCGTGAGCCACTGCCAGCAGGATATCGACAATATCCGCGTGCGCGTTATCTTCGTCTGCACCCATAATGGGAAATGAATCTACGCCTGTATATCCCTCATGTGTGATGAAATAGTGCACGACAAGGGCAAGCGCTGAAAACGGAACGTAGACGTCCATGTCGTGCGGTGACCAACCACACCGACCCTCCAGAAAATGCAGGGCGACGGATCCCGAAATAACGGCCTCCGAAGACTGCAAAATGCGCCGGAAGGATGGCGGATGAACGAAGGGTGCGACTGCTTGGCGATAACGTGCTCGAAGTGCCTCTCGCGCTACTGAATGTGCAAATTTCGAGGTACAGGCCCAACTCCATACATCACGTACGGAGCAATAGGCTAAGAATTTGACGCATGTCTCAACAGGGAGAGCGAAGTGGAATTCTGAAGACATGAGCTATACTTTTTTTGCTTTCGATACAGCTGTCCTCACTCGCTATTATACATAAATCTCTCTCTCCAGCGTCATGACCTCCAATTAACTAATCAATGAGACTCGGTACACTAACGATACCAATTGAATATATACCATATCAGGTTAAACAGATGAATCTCAGGAACCAGATGCGACATGAAAAGATAAACACGCCCGACTCTCGTACATATATGGCAGCAACCCGACGGCCAATATACAGCATTCAACTGCGCATCATGACGTCATAGGCGTCACCGTCGTACCATGTCTGACGCACTACAATGCTGATAGTCAACTTTGCAGCTGAAAGGTCGTCAATATTTTCTTATTTTTTTACTGTGGTACGACTCTTACCTGTAGACAAGGAAAGTTGATCCAATATAGAACGACGAACGCTATAGCTCATCAACGCTTGCGAATTAAGATCGATACCCCCAATATCCAGTACAATCCCGAGAGATTGCAAGTTTGGCATCCGCGAAATACATTCGTCCAACGTGGACCAGCTTCTCTCCGACAACATATATTCCGCTATCGCGAGCCGTTGGTCTTCGAAGTGAAAATTCAAGGTCAATCGTTCAATCGACCGCGAGATTGTCTTGACACAGTGTAACAGTCTTCCTTGTACAAGGATGAAGTCTTCTGGATCCCATACAACAACGTCTGTATCCACTTCGAAATGATCAAGACGGCGAAGATGCACCAGAGGTAAACCAGACCAATCGTCCGCGACGATTCCATCTACCAAAGATTATCATCATAAGTACAACCAAGTCTAGAAACAAATCAGAACTAAACAACCTACCCCATGCATCAAGGGATTGGAACCCGATGCGTAGATATTGCAATGACGCAGCATGAGCGTTAAGTAGACCACGCAGATCACGAATGTTGTGAGGCGCAACACCGCTGAGACCCAAGCGAGCGATCCTATTCTGTTTGACCTGGGAAAGAATTCGAAAGCGGTATCTTGGAACCGATGCGATGTGGTGAAGGCTTAGTTGAGTAAGGCTCAAGGCTGCGCCTTTTACGATGTTAATCGCGCCCTGTTCATGACCTAACGTAAGATGGTCCACAGATGAGGCCGCATACAATAACATATACGGGTGGTTGTGGACAGAGCGGATGACGATATTGGAGAAGCTAACCGCCTTTAAGAACCGTTGTGGAAACCCTCTCCAGCAAGAAACCTTCCTACAATCCACGCAATCCACCCATTCTAACCCTTTGATCGTCACCCTATCCACCGAAGGTAACTGATCCAGCACCTTCCGGACGATGCATGCAGTGATAGGCGTATTCGACACTTGAAGACCTCGCATAGCGTATTTGGTCTGACGTCGGCGGCCTGGAGGACAAAAAACCACCTCTTGGACGTAGTTCGGAAGATGCATCGCGGTCTGCAGCTCGGCTATGCAGTCACCAAATGTGCGGGTGCCCAGTGTTATGGTATCATCCTCCGTCTTCACGAGAAAGGCATCCAAGATAAGAACGCGCCGGACTGTCTCGAACGAGATCTTCATCCACCACTTGCACACAAGGCAAACGGCTTTCATCGTCTCTCGGTCAAGCAGTGCAGCGTAACCTATAATTTCCGCAAATATTTCAGCAGGGAAAGTAGAACACGAAACTGACCTCGAGACGTTATCAATTTCCAGCGCGATAGAATAAGACATTATATCGGGAGTAAGAGAATCGATACAAGGTGCGGCATGTAGAGTACGACTCTTCGCTCGGAGAGATTTCTCTCTGCACTTATACTTCCATAGTCCTATTAGGGGTTATGTTAATAAGCACACTATACCGAATTAAATGATATGACTGACGATCACCTCAACAAAGCGAAATAAACGACGTCATCGTCACATATCCCTGCGGCTCATAGTCAACGTGTTTTGTTGTCTGCAGTCTGTATTGATATCAACATCTAACCAGTAAAACCACCCAGTTAAGAGTACTCACCGACTGTTAAAATATAATCACTAACTCCCTTCACTACCATTCCATACAATGCCCTGTTCCATATCGTTTTAGACGATCCGGAGGTAGTTCCGATGAGCGCAATAGTGACAAGCTTCAATGTCACCAATCTTGATAATTCTCGTCCAAAAGCTTTCCAATCAACTTGTTGGAAATCCTTGTGAGAACCCGAATCCAGATAATCGCACACGTAAAGGTCGACGTGCAGTCTTTGGACCCCAAGGGGCAGATGTTGCACCAAATGTACGAACAGCCGAGCCCGTTGGCCTCTGACACCTAAGACGTCGGTATCATCCTGATCTAGTGCACCATCCAAAGAGTAGGTCCAATATAATGAGCGCAAAGATGCGCATGTTCGAAGTCGCTGCAGTGACCATGTAATCAATGGACCAACTGTAACGACGGATGAAATAAAAAAGGCATCAACTAACGATATCGTAGAACAACTGATCTATTCACACACCTTCTTCTTCCAATGCGAAGTATAGTCTTAATTCCCGCAGATGATCGGCACATGATTCGGCGACACGATCGACAATATGTGAACCGTAGCTTGTAAGATTGTCCAGGGTCAACGTCTGAACTTGCTGAACATTCGGCAACCGGTCAACGAAAGAGGTTACGTCTATAACCGACGTAGGAAGTACGACCGCAAATGAATGAGCATTGGTACAAATCGGGGGCGGCAGCAACCAATCTTCGCGCCATCGAATGTCGCCCAGAATTAGCTGTTTCCACCTATCCGCATAGGAGAGCAACGCCAATGGGTCTGAGCGTGGTCCCATGCATTGCACCTGCTCAACACATAGTTTCCGCAATCGACTGTGTGGCATACTCGCAACATAATCCCCTACCCAATTCGTTCCCTTCACTACGAGCTCCTCCAACAGTGGCATCCTCAAAACCAAGCGCGTGACGTCGGAGCACGTCAAAGTCGGGAAAGAGCCTAACGCCACTAGGCCTAACACATGCCCGCTCTTGCCGACGAGCTCCAGCTTGCGTACATAACGACCTAGTCGGCTGGTATCTTCGAAGATCTTGATGGACCGACCAAAATGATGTGGCGAGTATTCGCCAGTTGCAACGAACTGTCGAAATAATATTCTTTGCGCAATTATTCGCCAATCCCTGCAAACCGATGAGCATGCGCATAGAGTTTTGAAATCGCTGCGGGTATTCAAGAATGCCAGACATACGAATATGACATCAAGAGGAAGTGGAGGAGACATGATAGAATTGCAGTTCAGATCTCTCGCACCAAGCGTTGATATATGCCGCGCTTTCAACCCACTACGCCCTCTGCTATTCAACGACCACCTGACGGACTGGTATTCGAACTATATTGATAGCAAATTGAGCATCAATACCACGGGATTGGTAAAATAGTCAATGTAAAGCTTGCAATCTAACTTCAGTTTGAAACATACCATGTGACAACCGTGTCCGACTAACTCAATTAGACCCTAACAAGGTCGGCGCAAACACCCTCGTTCACCGTTCAGGAAATAGTGAGGTGACAAATAAACTTGGTGAGATTTTGCTATCGCTGCCCGTCGACTATTTGTGATTCTGTCGAGGATAAATTAAGCATATATTTCTTCTTACAACAATGTTTTACTATACCATCTGGCGTTCAGATATATCAGTAAACCTTCGCCCTACGCATGGCGTAAACCTAAACGTACTTTAATCACCATAACATACCGATGTTGAGTAATTCCATGGCCGAACAGTCCGAAGTAACAAGCTGCTATCAGTGTCTGTTACGCGTCCGTTCGGATGCGTACGTAATACTTTGATACCCTCTGATATTTAGATGTATAAGTATTTAATAAGTATTAACCAAAAGTTGGTACAGGGTGCAAGCTGCGCCAGCAGCGCCTGTCGAGATTATGGGAGAGTGCGATTGCCACAGAAGCGCCCTAATTAGCGCCTGTCACTATGTCATGCGCCACGTGGGACTTCCCGTTTAAGCGTGTCAAAGTTGCCGGGCGGTTATTCGCACCTCGTCCTCCGTCTGGGACGATTCCCAGCTAATTCCACCCTGGCTTTAGCCCACCATGATCCTGCTGGCATCATGTTCAAGGACGAGCATATTGTCCCTGAATGTGAGCGGAACGCCTCTGCTACGAAGACAACTTTGTAGTCGCGTCTTACGGCCTCGCGTAACAACCCTGAGCATCCGACCTCCACCATTCGCCCGGCAGACTCTGTCTTCATCCCTGTGTATCAGACTCTATTCCACACCACCAGGGAACCAAGCGCGATTACCAACAACAAAGCCTGACAATGTCCCGACCTCTCCTCCACAGACAAAGCGTTCGTTCTTCTCTCGGATACTGTCGACGTCCGGAGAAGACCCCTCCAAGAGCGCATCCTCGTTCCGAGCTATTGTAGCACTAGCAAGCCCAGAGAAGAAACCTTTGGGATTGGCAGTCGGGCTTTTACTTATATCTTCGACGGTGTCTATGAGCATTCCGTTCACCATCGGGAAGCTCATCGATTATTTCACTACTACACAGCCGGTAAGCACCACCCTGTACGCTAGGCTCGTGTGTTCTCTGAGTGTATCTGTCCACATAGCAAATACCATTGGGGCTATCACTTGGTCAAGCGTCGGCAGCTCTGCTACTCATGTTTACCGTTGGGGCTATAGCAAATGCGGGCAGGGCAACCTTGATGCGAATATCGGGTCAACGGATAGTGGCACGTCTTCGTGAACGTACTTACGCTGCAGCTATCAGACAAGAGGTAGAATTCGTAGAACGAGGCGAAGGTGACGTCATCAGTAGACTGAGTGTCGATTCGAGTATCGTTGGCGAGAGGTGAGCATAGGTTCCACTATGAAACTCCTGTGCTAAATATCCCACAAGTGTTACACAGAACCTCTCTGACGGTTTACGGTCTGTCATAATGGCATCTGTTGGGCTTGGAGCGATGTTCTACATATCTCCGCAATTGACACTGCTTATGCTGGCTGTTGTTCCACCTGTGTCTCTTGGCGCGGTAAGTCGTATCAACCCATCTGCGCCCACGACACGCTAGAGACACATCGTATTCAGGTATTCTATGGTCGATATCTCAAACGACTTTCGAACAAGACTCAGGAAGCTCTCGGTGACATGACGAAGGTATCTAACAAAGACTTACCCCCATATTACCATATTCATTTTGCAAACACAGGTTGCTCAAGAGGCGCTTTCGGCACTGCGTACAGTTCAAGCGTATAATGCACTGAAGCCTGAACAAGATAAGTTCAACGAAAGGGTTGACACTGTGCTGGGCCTAGCTCGGAAGGAAGCTGTTGCCAGTGGGATCTTCTTCGGAGGCACCGGATGGAGCGGAAATGTTACCCTTTTGGCATTGCTTGCATACGGTAAGCACTGTTTATATAACGAACGCCAATTTCCTGCTATAACGTGTTCGATTTAGGTGGTACCCTCGTCAGTAAGGGCATGATATCTGTCGGTGATCTGACAAGTCTGCTGTTGTACACGGTCTACGTAGGCAGTGGTTTGCAGACACTTACGTGAGTATCACCGTGTACTATAAGAATTTCGGGGTTGTTGATAATTCTGCTCTACAGCGGCTTCTTTGTACGTCATACTGTGGGCAACGTCAACAGCGACTAAAGTTGTATCCAGGCTTCAATTATGCGTGGAATCGGTGCCGGCGTGCGTATTTTCGATCTCTTGGAGCGCAAGCCCGTCATCGACCCGGAAGTTGGTGTCGAAATCGATCGCAACCGACGAGGACCTATAAGATTTGAGAAAGTGTCTTTCCGGTATCCTAGTCGGCCCACTGTGGAGGTTTTGAAAGAACTAGACCTCGAGATCAATGTAGGCGACAGCATCGCTATTGTGTATGTTTTGGCTCACCGTGTAGAAACTGTACTGACCGATCCTTGCTCTCAGTGGCGGTAGCGGCAGCGGAAAGTCGTCGATGACTGCCTTACTGCTCAGGTATTATGATCCAACACATGGGAAAGTCACGTATGACGGTCAAGGTGCGCCTCGGTTTGTCATATACGCCGTGTGATCGAATCTAATCTCATGAATAGATATCAGAGAGTTCAAGCCAGCTTCTTGGAGAAGTGTGATCGGTGTTGTGCCGCAGGTGAGAATTGTCGACCTATGACAGGACGGCTGTGCACCTGAACGCAATTTATTGCTAGGACCCAGTGTTATTCACTGGCACTATTGCGTCGAACATCGCATACGGTAACGAAACCGCCACACGCGAGGAAATCGAAGCAGCTGCCCGTCAAGCCAATTGTGAATTCGTATGGGGTATGCCTCAGGGCTTCGACACTCAGAGTAGGTTTCTCTGCTCCCTCGAGGCATCGACGTCGTTCTCATAATACGTGTAGTTGGTCGCATGAGTCTCAGCGGCGGTCAGAGACAAAGATTAGCCATAGCCCGTGCTTTACTAAAGAAACCTGCGGTTTTGGCCCTCGATGAGGCTACAAGTGCCCTAGATGCGACCTCGGAACACAGAGTAAGGGAATGTCTCGAAAGTCGCAAATATGGAATGTTGAAACATAGATTTAGGTCAACGACGCGATAGACAAAATTCTGCAGTCTCGACAGACAACCTGTGTAATCGTTGCTCACCGGCTATCGACCATCGCACGAGCCGAGCGCATAGTTGTCCTTGAAGGTGCGTCAGGTACTCTAATTAAGATTTCTTGTGCTTATTTAAATCGTGCAGATGGCCACATCAGCGAAATCGGTACCTATCGTCAGTTGGTGTGTACCTAACCATATAATCTTCCTGTTGCGAATATTTATATGTGAATAGGTACATAAGGAAGGGTCAAGATTCCGCGCCTTAATGGCAGCCCAGCTGAGCGCTGCCGTGGGCGAGACCCCAGGCGTAGCACCGCCAAACGCACCAGAAGACTCGGAACCCAAGACAGAGCTTCCGCTGGAGCCACCACAACCTCCAGCGTCACGTCCACCACCATCAGAAGCTACGTTATGAGCTCTATTGTGCTGGGCGACTTAGGGATGTCGACTATGATACCGGTCATTGTATATGTCGGACCTATTGAAGCAACTACACGTACTGTATCGATAATGCCATGTTTTGGATTAGAGTAAAACTACAATTAGAAAACTACCCCTTACTCAGAATGCCGTTTCTTCAGCTGAGAAGCGCAGTTGGCGCCATCATCAGGTTGACAGGAGAACATCGATTGCTCTATACGGCTTTCCCAGTCTCATGATGCGATATAGCAGCGATACACGCCCGATGTGAGCTTTGCACGAGGTAAAGGGCTGGTCATCCCTGCCAACTAGTATAAGGAATGCCGTGAAACTATCGCCCCAATCACGCCCACGCCCATGTCTGCCCTCTCCGCCATGGCACTACAACCCTCCCCGCTTACCCCCGTGCAGTTTGATACCGAAAGCATTTTGAGCAAGAACAGAGATGTAACTGACATCAAGCAAACGATTGGGACGATGAAATCTTCGCTAGGAAAGCTGGACGTTCGTGTTTGACTGCATCGCCGCTCCGTTCAGCGAGGATCGAGGATCGATGACCGCTGACTCAGTCAATAGGTGTTGTTCGATTCGATGGGACAGCAAACGGCACATATGGCGCAGGGTGGCGGGGTGACAGAAACGCAAGAACATCTGGACAAGTGAGTGTTGCTGTAGCTCCGCACCATGTGAGAGATGTTCATACGAGTGTAGGGTCCGCAAGGAGATGATAGAGTCCGATTGTCGACAGGAGGAGCAAATAAAAGAGGTCAAAGGTGAAGAGCTGATATCCTGCATGTCGTCGGACTCCAGCCGTCTGACCCATCTCCAGACATGCTCGAGAACGCCCTCAAACACGAAATAATAGAACACTTACGTGGCCTAAGTGAGTGTTGCACCTGTAACAGTAGCAGCCTGACGTAATATGTTGCATGGAAGTCGAGGCAGGGGTAACAGAGCAAATCGACGAACTCGTGAAGCAGGAGGTCGAAGGCGAGATTGCCAAGTTGTGTCCAACGGGATTGTCGGACGAAATAAGGCAGCACCGTGATGAACTGGAGGGAGTGCAGAAACAACTTCATAACTCGTAAGCTTGAGATTTGTTGTGCTCCGCGAGAGTATTTGGCTTATACCCTTCAACTTTGAAGCGAGTCACGAAGAATGAACGCACGTCTTCGGACCTCCAAGTCAACAAGTGAATTACATACGATTTTCACCGCAGATGGAGTGATCAGCCCTGCATATCCGAAGACTTTGCAGGCCCTGATAGACCTCGACGGTGAGATCGCTCTTGTCGGGGTACAACGAAGTGAGCTGACAAGGACCACAGACAAGACTGCGAAGCAGCTCTTGCAAGAGTATGGAATCCGTGACATTACAGATTCCCGCGAGAAGAACGTCAATCGCTTTATGCAGTTTGTGGGGGTGGTATATCAATTGGTACGCGGCGGGTCTTGATGGATGGTGGAATCGGGTCTTAACCAAAGCCGTCCTGACTCCTTTGCAATACCCGCAAACGACAGATCCCGACCGCAGGTGGAAGTCAGCCACAGAAAGTGGCCATATGCGAGGTGCTGGACCACTGAACATCACACGAATCGGATGAAGTAACAGTGTCAGTTTGTGTACTCGCTGATCTCATTCAGGGCAACTCACACGAAATGTTCGCTTTGTCACCTTGTATAACGATCTTATATGTATTCCTACGAGCATAACCCAAAACATATCAGGCACGATGACTATAGAGACAGAACGATGGGCATACCAACTGATTTGCGAGAGGGGAGGTATCACTTTCGCTTGTCAGCAAGAAGCTCTGTAACCGCTCTTGTAATTCTCCCTACAGCCTCTCTGACATGCTCCTGGTCAGACTGACGTACATGGCGCAATATCCGTCCCTCGAATTTGTCCGGATGAAAGCGCAGCATCGTCTCGCGTAATTTGTCTCTACGTTCCTTCTGCACGATCTCAGCTGCCGAAGGGGCATCATCTGGTGCGAGTGAAGTTGGGAGGAGAAACGCGGAGATCGCGTCCACTGTGAGATCCTCCACGGTAACTTCAACCTCGACAGCACGAGCTTTCCCCTTCTTGTCCCTCTCTGATGGGCCAACGTCTGAGACGAAAACTGGCCAGGGTATATCCTGGAATCGTAGCTCTAGTGCTGGACCGTCCTTGGAATCGGAAAGTGGGACGTTCAGCAGATCCTTCCACTTGCTCTCGTACGCCGCGCGAATTTCACTTTCACGAAGGTGTTCTCTCTCAGTCCTCTTCCGCCTCCAACGCTCCTCTTCCTCTTTCTCTATACGACGCGTCTCGGCTCTAGCTGCCTTGGCGCGTGCTTCACGTGCCGCGTGCTCCGCCTTCTTGCGCTCCTGTTCAGCGAATTCTGCGGCGTGCTGCTTCCTAGACACACGGTGAATGTATGTATATTTGACAGTATAGAAGAGACTTACTTCCACATGTTGGCTCTTACCCATTCCGCGTAGTCTTCTTCTTCCATCATTTGCGGGTCAATGTCTAATTCATCATCCATTCTCTCCATCCCACCAGAGCGCCATCGTCTAGGAATATGAGCATAGTTGTTGAACCTAGCCTCCATTGAATCTAACCGGTCGTCGTCTTCAAATGCGCCCCACATCTTCTCGCGGAAACGCTCCTCTTCTATCTGAGCATAAATGAAGTCGTAATCGGGCTTGTACGCATGAGAGTGACCAGCACTGTCTTCTACGTGCTCAGGGTCATACCCTTTGCCGGTCTTGCGTCGTTTGTGAGACGATGAAATGGAAGCCTCGTCCTCCGGATCGTCATCGTATCGACGAGCATGCTTGGCGGCCTTGCGGGCGGCTTTGCGAGCCTTACGGAGGTCGTGCTCCGCCTGTTCAGCAGGCGTCCGTTTCAAGTGCAGCTTGCCCATCGAAAATGGACGCCTACAAGGCTAGAGTGCACGATATGCGCGGGAGTCGAGCGAGAGTGTGAGTAGAAGCAGTGAGGGTTAGTGAGAGCCACAGCAAGCGCAGACCGCCGTCGGCATTACATAAGCAACGGTTCACCGGCCTGCAAGCGCCGTTCCTGTCACTGCAGATATACTAACAACTTCAAATTGCATCCACCACATCAATCACGATGTACTTATTGCGTTCGCAAAGCGTACTCATTACAGAACAGCATTACTCAAACATAAACAGCCTGCTGGAATGACCGCCAAACCGGAAACTTATCGTTAGCAGATGCGTTCTGTAAAATGTCCGGACTTCCGACCCTCGCTTACCATCGACGTGACGGTGGCGGTGTGAGCTGGAAGACCACTTAGCTATGCAACCATGCCAAGCAATGTTGTTCATAGCTTCACTCGTTGTTGAGCTCCGGTGATCAGCTATGTCTGTGTTGTATAGACAGGTGAGTACCGTATGATATGTATGTGCACATCATATGTTATAACGTTTTCGTCCACATTCAGACTATTTGCATGTTTCTTGCTATCTCACTCATGTAATGCGGCCGAGCACCATGGCAAAGGTAAAGCGTACTGGCTTCTCTTCACAAACGGAATACTTCTCAGGACTTGTCCGCGCAGGTACGAGAACGTCCCGGCTTCATGAATCAGGCGTGGATGCACGCTGTGAAGATCAACTTGACAGCTCTTGAGGTCAGCTGAGACGTCCGTTACCGGCCGCTCTCCTTTGTGAAACTGTCCGGTTGTCACCCTGCCTCGGAGTGGCGTCCTTGTTTGCCATTGAGCACACTCACAACATGGTCCCGAACCTGTGTGTTCTCATGGAAGGATCTACGCTTGTCAATCCAACGCTTGCGCTGGATATTACACCATTATGCTCCGGAGTGCTTGGCTTTTACTAGGCGTACAATACTATGCCAAGCCTTCTGCGGATTGCCCATCTTTCGGTGCTCGCATCCTTGCTCTGCGTTCGGGATTTACGGACGACTCCTAGCAATAGACAACTCACCGGTTGATTCGCCTCCCCACATGAGGGTTCAACGTTCATCTGTGGGTTCGTCTTGTGTCAGAATACATATAAAAGGCGACCATGTTTGAGGTGAGGTCTACATCATTTTCGTTCGAGCTTATCCGCGCTGTCAACATCTTTCTGTACCGCAGTGCTCAAACAATATACCAGCAGTCACAGCATGTTTCCGCGCATCCTCTTCTCTCTGATTCTCCTCAGTACCGTCGTCTTTGCGAACCCTCTCAGACTCCAGTCCCGTGCTCCCAATGTCAGGATTCTGATGGAAGGGGAAGGGTCTTGCAACACAGAAGGTCGTCCGGCATTGATCAAATCCATGATCGCAGATGCCAAGAAGATAGCACAGAGTGCCATCGACACCCTCAACAAACCGGGTGTGGAGAAAAGCTCTGGATTCGTCGCTCTCTTCGGACGTGAGCATCTCTTTCCTTAGCAAGAATGACGTACTGACTTGAGATCCCTGTAGCCCACGCAAACCCGAAGGATATCGCGCAGAAGCATTTCGAACCGGTCAAAGATATACCTGACAGCCCACAGGAAGTATTGACTACGAAACGACTCACTGCGAACGACCTCACCTTCATCTGCCCCGCCTTTGGGGATCCTAAGGACAAGTCAGCCCGCATGTCCACCCAGAATTGGAATGACAGGGACGATAGCGACAAGAATAATCTCATCAAGATCTTTCCCAATTCATTCTGGGTATGTGTCTTAGAATGTCACCGTCCGAGAGATCGTACCTAACTACAACGTTTCACAGTACTCTTACGACAAGGACGGACACACAATCAGAGAAATAGCTCTCTCGGTCGATGAAGCGGTCGCCAACATCAAAGCGAACCCCAACGACGCCAAAGGTTGGTTTTCAGAAGCGAAGGTTCCTATGGCCTTCACATTGGTTCACGAAGTCCAGCACGCCGATGTCCTCATCGGTGCAGCAAATCATTGTAATGACGTAGACTCTGATAAGGTGTTACCCAACGGCAAGAAAGCGAAAGCTTATGGGTTGCAGCAAATCCAGAGACTCACAGATGCAGACAAGGTGAAGAACGCGCAGAATTACGCGTGGTTCGGGCTATTGGTACGTCTCTGCTTGGCCAGTATGCCCTTCCATTGCTCATCGACCATCGCAGACATTGGGCCGACCTGACCTATTCACTGATGATTGCGAGGGAAAGCCAGGCCCCATCCCACGAGCACACCCCCTTGAAGCGCGTGCAGGCACCTGTAAACTCATTCAGGGCGATTTCTCTGATATCACATATACCGACGGAGAGTTTTGAGTTTCACCTGACTATCTTGATGTCGTGATTGTTCAGCGGTCGGACTCATACAATTAGGTTGGAATACATGTTTGCAGCAATATCACTCTCTACTCATCACTCGTTTTTCCCTTACTTTACTCCCGTACTGTAATTATCTTAATCATATCCTTCACTCGTGCCATGTCCTCAACTTGGAACCATATGTCAGATAAGATATGTTTTGTGCGGAATCGCGAAGGTATAAACAGAGAAAACCATTTCAAAACTTGTATTGCAGTTCTCAGAGTCTCAGCGTGAGTATTTTATAGTATATCGTAGCTTAGTCTGCTATCCACCGTCCACCATCGCCGAGCCGACTAGCACGTCGCCATCGCATGTCCAGCACCTCGAGTCCGATGTGAGTGGCACAATTATGCCTCCTGTGCTCCTGTCATACCTCTCATCACCCCATGCGATTACTATCAAAAATATTTTCCCAGAGTCGTGGCGGGAACCAATGTGCAGCAGATTCTGCGTCGTATGCACCGAGGAATGATTCTGACTTTACATCTGTGGAAGCTGATATGCGCAGCACCGAACTCGACGAATGGCAGTTTATCTCATTCGTGTCATGATTAAAGAGGACAGGACGGTACTGAAAGTCATGAAATGCGGTCCGGCACTCTCGCTCCCTGCGAGAACGGCGCGCATGGTGAACGCGACAATGCGGACTGCAGGAAGAGAAACGATCAGTACGAGCATTTTTATGATGGAATGCTGATGTTACGTACTGAGACAGAAAAATGAGAGAACGAAGAGCACATATGTTGGATGGTGGATGCTGCGTGCGACATTGAAGAGGAATAGAGGAACGTAAATCACGGCGAAGATGATGGCGCCGGGCAGCTCGGCTTTGTAGATGCCAGCTTCGTTCGCATAGTTGATAGACGTAGACGTGGAGCTTGACATGGTAGTCGTCGCGTTGTGGATTTTCAAGAGGAAGGCAGGACAGGCAGCTCACGAGAGAGGGGTGCTGCGGGAAAAGATGATGCTTTTGCCTGGGGCAACTGCGAATCTTTATAGTGCATGTCGGCTCATGTTCATGTGCGCCTGAGAAGTCGAGATAAGCGGGGTTGCTCATCCTCATTGAGAACCGCTGACTGAGTTGCTGTTGCTCGAGGTTGGCAGCCGCTGAGCCCCGTCGATCAGGTATCCTGCAAGCAGCTATATTGGCGCTGCGTGACCATCACGACTTTTAGAACTCGTCGATCTTGAAATTGGGTGCTTGAACTAGATAGATAGGCCTCGGAAGGCTCCCACCCAGACCAGAAGAGGGCTCGCTTGGGGCCAATTCTGGTGACGGGTCAATGTTTGTGGGCCTTTAGCAACATAGTCATGAACATACATGTTCAGCTCATCCCCTGTTGCGGTGAACTGTGCTCGCCGTTTTAGTGGACGGTGTATGCCCCCGCCGCATGGCAGTACGACTGCGGAAAAATAGCGCGCAGCAAGGCGGGACACTACTAAATCCGGTCCAGCAGCCCGACGGGGTCGGGCAAACATATGATGTGATGGCTATAGCTAGTATCTGAAAACCCTATGTAGTTCATTGAAAATCAACTGTTGGCACATTCGACGTTCATCCATGTCTCACAGTGCTTGCCGTTCAGTATAGGAGAGTACAAATTTACGTTCTTCAGGTATCTTATAAATAGCTCAGGTACAATATCTGTTGGGTCAAGAGGGCGCCAAGGTCGCATCCATAGAAGGAGAAAGGCTACCTTCCCGATCTCATCTTCCTCAGAGGCGCCAAACATACTGGAGATATGTGGTATGCGCTGATAAGAAAGAAACTGCCACCTGTCATTTGTCAATAGCCAGCACATAAACCTCTCAATAGAATCACTGAGCACGCTTTACACCCGCCGGCCTATCGACTGAAGAGGCTGATTTTCAGCACCCCTGCCCGTTCCCCACTTTCCCGAAGCAGAGTCATCGCTATACAGCCCGATATCCTTCGCAATCTCTGCCCTGGACGGGACGAGACCAGGGACCGCAAATATAAGCACCGCAAGCAATTCTGTGACTGCAGAGAGCGGATACCAAAGATGCGAGTTGTTTTGCTATCGCGAAATATTGAGCTTGGATGGCAATCCATAAACGACATGCAGGCTCACCTTTTTGGGGTCCTTCGATGTGGCGACGAAGAAGGCCTCGCGGGTGACGCAAAGAAGGACGATGGCAAGTAGGAGGACGAGCCTGTATTGCTTACCGATCGCGGCGTCCTCCAAACTCGTGTCATCTACTCGATCATGAGTCAACTGTTCAAAGTTATATGGAGAGCTTTACATACGCGATTCTTCCTCAAACGCCAGTCTCGCCGTGAGTACAACCAGCATACACGCGACAACGAGGAAGATAATAACGCTCGCGCGGCGCAAGGTGATCGTAAGGTTCTGTGCGTTCTCAGAGTTGCCGGTCGATTCCACCTGTGTGAAGTTGTCAACCAGTTATCGTATGCACACCATGCGTAGAACTTACGCCACTTGTTATTCCTAGTGCGACCGCAGCCATGAGCGCAAGGCGGATGAGGTGCCGATTGCGCATGATGCGGCTGACGAGATCAATGATGCCCTGTGGAACTTCTCGCCCGGCAGCTCCCATCGTGATGAGTTCCCTGTTACATCAAGCATGGCATTGGCATTCGTACTACAGCAGCGATGGACCAAAGATGGAGAGAAGGAGGGGACTTACCGGTCGAGGACGAGTGTGTACGCAGAGTACAGAAGCCCAAAGAAGCCGACGCTGTAGATGATCTCCTCGGCGACGAGCAAGTTGAGGTTCTGCCCTGCGCTCTCACTCCCCGCCAGGATTGCGCGCAGAGTGAACGCCACAACACGAACTGAACGTGGACGAAACTTGATGAGCACAAATACCGTAAGAGAGGATGGTGGCGTACTTAAGCAGAAGAGAGCGAGAACGATGAGAACATAAGTCGGCCGGCGGATACTGCGGATAACGTTGAAAAAGAACAAGGGGACATATATGACTGCGAAGATGATCGCGCCCGCCAGCTCGCTCTTGTATATGCCAGCGTAGTTTGCATAGTTGATAGACATGGCAGTCGTAGTCGTAGTCGCAAATTGTCAAGAGTCAAGAAACTCAGGAGAGGAGGAGAGGACGGCAATTGATGATGAATGAATGCACAGCTTATCAATCAGGTCCTGGAATAGGTGCTGCGAACTTGAGGGAGGTCACAGCCTCAAGAGATGACCAGGAAGCCTGAAGTGCTGCGGGAAGCGATGTCCTGATAGAAAGCTAGTAGCTGCGAAACTTTATATGTCTAGCGGGTTCTGTGCGCCCATGCCACGCTACAACTTCGGGAAAAGCGAGCCAGGAATGCATCATGCTGTGATATGCGATATGCGTGGCTCAGGGTGTGTTGCGATTTGACATCCGCCTGTGCGCGTCCGTTGACCAATGAACTTTGGGGATAAGGTTGGACAGCGTTCAGCTGAATTTCGTATTACGCATGCTGGTCGTGTCTAGCACGTAAAATAGCGTAGCCTGTAGCGTAAACGCGTCAGTTTAAAGAACGACGCATTAGGGAGTTATACACACCACAGCGTTGTCGAGTCCGCCGACTCCGATTTCTCGGGTATGAACCAGGTTCGAGGCTAGGGACGTTCGATGTGGACGTGCATATCAAACTTTGTGTGCGCCACCAATGCACTTACACCACTAGCTCGGGTGTTGGTGTATCTGGTCACCTGCGCTTGTTCGCAGACCGTCATGATGATCTCAAGACACGCATCACAATGTATGCAACGTTAACCTGAGATATGTTTGAAAGAATTAGCGAACACCCACGCAAATAGCTTGTTTGCAACAAACCAGCACGGACATCACTTTGAGTTTATGTTCATTGTTGAGGTGACGTCGACGTCTACACGGTTTGACGCTTACAGCGTCTGGCGGTCTCACACGGCCCCGGCTTCAACCCGACAGACAATGTATACAGGCGAACCTTGATACACGAGGTCGTCATCGAGCTGATGCATTGGAGGACGTCATGATGTTACTTATCTGTTATGAGCAATAATGGGCTTCCCGGGTGAAGTTGAGATAGATCCCAAGCACACAGAGGCGGTACGCACGTGTCGTACGAGTTGTTCAAGTACTTGCGGTCACTCACGCAGACATAATGGGTAATAAGAAACACGCCAGCAATTTCTTGACATTGCCAAATGAAGTACACGCGGTCACTACTACATCACATTGCGTTCCGCAATCCTGCTGCCACAACACAGTCCTTCTCTGTGGACCGGACACTCGGCTCTCATCTTGATAGAGGGGGCGACTCAACTTTGTCGAGCCCCTACAGTATCATTCCCACTTCCAACGGCGATGTGTTCACGACCACACACCCAAGCTTCGTAGATAAGTAGCCATAGCATCTCGGGCACAGGCAGCCCATGTCGATAGCTTGTAGGCGGGAAGGCGGCGGAGAGAGGTGTGGTGTAACCTCGGCGCAAGTTGACCTGGTTTATTTAATTTGCAAAATCACATTTGGCCCTTGTCCAGCCGACGGATTGGGATCCATCAGGTAGACTAGTACCCAAACGTGCGCTCCATTACTATGGAGGAGGATATCTAACGGACGATGGGTAAGGCCTTGCGTATACCCCGACACAGATAGCAAGAAAACTCACGGGAGTTGCGAGTGCACCGACTATGCCAGTGACAGCTCTACCCAATCCGCAGCGGAGCTGCAATCTGGAGTCGTTCGACTCCATTTGCGCTGCAGAATCCAACAGTCAGGAGAACGTTCGCATCATGCGGACGCGAGCGGGGAACGCACCATCACCACGGGCACCCCTCACGGTCGACGGTACCGTTCTTGGAACGGTGGCGTCTGTTGGAAGGAACGCCCTCGCACAGCTCGATCGAAGTCGAACGAGTGGTGCAGAGAGCTCGAGCCAAGGAAAACGAGATGCGCGGTGCACGTCTTATATACGACGACTGGCAGGTTTAGGGCAGGCAGTGTTCGTAATTAGCGCCAGCGCCTTGGGAAAACCTCGGAGTGGCCACCGAGTGGCCATGACTGCTAACTCTGGTTCACCATTACTGTATTATGCTGCTTCAATGCAGAACATGGTGATTTCTGGATCGTACTAGAATCAACTTTGATGAGGGGCTCAGCCAGTATATTCTCCGAAGTTCTATCATTCACCCACGCGCAACGTGAGGACCACATTGCCCAGTGTCAAGGTCTCATTACCTGCGGAAGAGACGTGTTACATTGACACGAACTGGATCTACTATGCGACGAGAGAAGGCAGGAGTAAGGTACAATGATAATCCTATGCGTACAGGAAGCAATGCCTGCAAGATGTATGTTTTATGAGCTTACCACTGTCAGCGAACATAGCAGGTTGTTGGACAAAGCGCACCTTTGTCAATCCGTACGCGACGATGGCATTCGCTGCATCACCTGCAAGTCTCGTAGAAAACGCATTACTGCCAAAATGGTCGTCACTGTCCTGTACGGCGTCCATGGCCTCCCCAGTGCCTCGCTTCTCAAAGCCAAACACGCCGTACCGCCGCCCCACCTTCTCCGCCCAGACATTCCCCTCGTCGACCCATTCTCTGCATCTTACTCTGACCCAGCTATCATTGCCTCCTGGCCATTTGGTCGTCTCAGATTGTACCGCGTTCACGACCCGCTCTCCCACACCAAGTGCCCGCGCGCCGAAGAAAAAACCGACCAGCGGTGCCATAGCAGTAATTTCGTGTAGCATAGCAAATGAGACCACCAGAGATGGCAAGGGCGTGCCTGTGCGCGCTGCTATAGATTGTAAGGCCTGCTTGTATGGTGCGAAACTCGATTTCAGCTTGGGAGGATTTGGGGGAGTGGTCGACATGGTGGCATGCAAGCAAGCATTAATGGTTCCTGGCGCTTATACGTTCAAGTGAATATCCAGTACGTGCTATGCCAGATGACCGGTGATTTTTCTCAGGTCGTATCACAGAATGGGACACGAAGAAATGATTTACATGGAGCTATGCTCCTACACTATCCAATTGCGTAACGCGTGAGGATGTTAACAGTACATGGGTTATATACGTCATGCGAAATCGTCAAGTAGTTTGAGCAGTTCCCTTGCTTCACGAGCGGGTCTCGCGATAGCAGGCCTTTCGTTTGCCACACTCTCCTGGACCTTCTGGTATACGCTTTGCAGAACCCCCAGGCTTCTAAAGAGGGTCACATCGGGTTCATGTGAGTGAGAATCTTCTGGCGGTGCAAGTGCAGCGAGTATGCAGTGAGAGGCAAGAGAAGAGGGCGGCGATCCTGCCAATAGATAAGATCTAAACAAGGATCAATACCGCGCAGAGCATAAATTATGTGCAACAAGCTTACTCGACAATGGACCTCAGAGATTCTGGCTTCGCAGACAAGGCTGCAAAGACCAAAGCCAAGGCGTGGACATAGGGCTCTTCGTGACTTTCCCTGAATCCTTCAGCAACCAGCTCAATGCAAGCCTCGCGTGCCTTTTCTCCAACGTTCGCGCTGCCGTTCCGAATGACATATGCGAGCGCCGTCACCAGACTCGCCGCGATACTATCGTCGTTGCTCTTGGCACCAGCGATGAGCTCCGTGATGACCGGATCCACTCTTGGCTGGTTCTTCATGAGCTCTCCCAGCGCCTGTGCCGCCCGCGTACGCACAGCCAGACTCGACGTGTCACTGCAGCTCTTCACGAACGTCCGTTGCAGCTGCGGGAAGAACGGCTTGACAAATACTGGAATGCGTGCGAGCATGGTAGCAAGCGCGTGGAGGATGGCGGTCTTGACACCGGGCGGGTATGTCGTTGCCTGGGTCGCCACACGAATGAGCGGCCCGGTGAAGGGCACAACAAATGGCTTGATCGCGCTCTCTTCGGTGCGGTCCACAAGATCGGCGATGGCGTACGCGGCGTGCTCGCGCTGCTCGTTGCTGCCGGTGGTGAGACCCGCGATGATAATGGGCACCGTGGGCGATACGCCTTTGGGAAGGCTGAAGCCGGGTACGTATCGCCCTGGCGCACCGGTGCCCTCGATGGTTCGCCGTAGAGGGATAACGAGCGGTTCGAGCTCGTCTTTCGGTATCGCTTTGACAAAGGCGTCCAAAGCTTTCCAAGCCGCCGTGTGTACGGGTACCTGGGAATCGTCCATGAGAGAGACGAGCTGACGAATCCAGTCCACGCGATAAAGGGAGTGATCCAGCTCAGACACTTCGCAGAAGGTAGTGAACAGTTCGCATGCAGTGATCCGACGCTTGATAGTGTCGTGTTTCGCCCTAAATACAACCGATGAGCGAAACGATCGATGTCTATTAGATGCAGAGTACTCACCAACCAAGAAGCAACATCATCAGAGTGTTCAAGCCTTCCGAGTCACAGACGGACTCTAGTAAGGTATTGACAGCCTCTGTAACGGCTTCACCAAGCTCCTCGTCTTCCTTAACCTCAGGACCTTCAAGCACTCTCACGAGAGCATCCAGGATGACCGTAAGCCTCTTACTTAGCGCAGAGCCTGCGACAGATACCAAAGAAGCCAAGGCACGGGCGTTGAACACGGTCATCGGTATCGCGGTGAGTGTCGGGATGAGAACCGGGAACACTGTCGATGCACGGACCTGATCACGAATATAGTTAGCGAGGGAAAATGTGACATGAGCGAAGGCCACTCACACTCATGACTTCTCTTAAGGCTTGTAACGCCGTCCCAGAACTCTGTCCTGGCTGGCGAAGCGCTTCGAGCAAGGTGGGTATGGTTTGGTCAATTGCTTTGGCACCAATGTGCTCCTGAAGAATATCGAAGGCTTTGGCGGCGGCAGAGCGCACTTCCGCCTCATCATCAACTAAGGACACCCGGACCATGGAAATGATCTCGTCCTCATACCCCTCTCTCTGTATGTCTGTGGTGTTTTGTCTGATAGATAATCAGTATCCTGAATTTTACGAAATAGAGAAGCGGCATACATGACTTCACATAAGGTCAAGCAGACACCCGCTCTAACACGATCGTCACTTGAAGTAGCCTTAGAGCGCAAGACAGCGATAACGTCGCCAAGAATCTTCTCGCCAGACTTTCGGCAAAGTTCTGCAATAGTACGAGCTGCAGTCTACGCGATGATGTGAGTAACATACATATACAGCATCGAAGCTCGATACTGACCTCTTGTTGATCGGATTCGTCTCCGGATAGCAGTTGGATGATCTGAGTGATGAGTTGCGGAAGAATTTCTCTGACTGAAGGCAATGTTAATATGCAACATGAAGTTGTTTGCTCGAACGTACCTGTTCTTGGCGTATTGTGAACAAGTGCTTTCCAAATGTGTACCGACGACTGTCTGACAGTATTGATCGAATCCTGTCGGGCGAGGAAGAGGGCGGACAGGATCCTGTCCCGACGCTCAGCGCCCAAGACCTCGACCAGTGCCTTGCGCGACGACTCAGCCAGCACTGTGTCTGCCATGACTTCATCTTCTTCAACCTCTGCCTTACCACTGATGCCGGATACCTTGAACAGAAGCTCGCCGACAAGCGTGATTGATGCTTGCTATCATACTGGTCAGTCACGTAAATCCCTGTTTCGACTGTTATGTGACCTACTCTGATGCGCCAGCCAGGATCGAACATGCCACGTTCGAGTTCTGGAAGTAAGAGGTCAATTGCCCTGTTCGAATGGTTGGTGACGATCATCCGTCCGGCCCTCATTGCAGCGTCACGAACGTAGTCCTCAGTATCAGAAAGGCCGCTGAGAATTGGTGTGATGATTTTGGGCAGGTGAGGCTGGAAGCGTGTGCCGAATGTCGCAGGCAAGAACACCAAAAGTGACATGAAACCTTCCCTGACAGAACTTTTTGGTGATTGGGCATTGGCGATAATGTCTGGAAGAAGACCCTCCATACGCTCCATACCGAGACCGGCGAGGACTTCACTGAGACCCTGCGCCGCGCCCTGCCGATCAACTCCAGAGGTATCGGTTTTGAGAGTGCGAAGAAGACCAGGGACGAGATCGGGGAAGTGCACCTCTCCAAGGCGCTCCACCAGAGTCCCCAGAGCCTTCGCAGCAGTAGCTCTTGCTTCTGGCACCGGATCTACCAGGACAACATGGACAAGCGGCAGCAGCCCAGATAAGTAAGGCACGAAATCCTTCGAATCCGTGAGCGATGCCAGATTTCCAACGATTTGAGCAGCTTTCTTTTTGGTCTCTGCACCTCGTTCTTTCAAACCACGCTCGATGATAGGAATAACCTGTAAAGACGTCAGCAATCGTTTCAAACAGAATGTTATGTTCGACGCACTAGAGCTAGCGAGGAGTGATCGATATAATGCATGAATGATGTTTTCAACAAGGCAGACAAAGCATTGGGTGTCTTGGCGGGATCAACCATGGCCTTGAGGAAGATAGGTACCAATGACTGTATTTCTGGATTGCTGATCACTTCACCGAACTGTTTCAGACTCTTGTTGGCTGCTGCTCGGACCTGAGCATGTGAGTCGGTTAATACGCCGGTCAATCGAGGAATGACAACAGGGAGGGATTGGGACAGTTGTCTGGGTGCGCAGTAGGCCATCATTCCCAGAAGTTCAATAGAACCCTTCTTTGTGCGCCATTGTTTCTCATCCAGACCTGACAGCAGAGAGGGGAGAATGGTCTTGACCCCATATCCAGATAGATTGGCCATGATGACACGAGAGGCATCGTAGGTAGCCTCACGGACATCTGCAGTGGCGTCACCAAAGGAGTTCAGGAGGATCGGCAAGATATGTATAACATATGGCTCGAATAGTCGGCCCAGGATATTTGAGAATGTTTCAAAGGCGAACATTGTTCCCTGACGCGGTTCGAAGCGCTTCTTGTCTTCCGCAGCCGTCCGAAGGCGTTCAATAATGTCGAACTCCTTCATCGCTGAAATTCCAGCGCCTTTGATGACGCCAGCGAGACCATATGCAGCACCTCTGCGAGAGGCATACTTAGCACCGTTAAACAGCTCATCGAAGAGCCTGTCGACAAGACCTGCCACCGGTGTTTGCATGACCTTGACTAGAGGGGAAAGACAGTCTGAGACGGCAATTTGAACTTGTTCCGAGGGCGTTTTGAGAGCGTCAACAAGCCGTTCTACTATTTGCGTAATGCGTGGGTCGGAAGGGTCCAGATGCTTTGCAACGCGGCCGAAGAGGATGACGACCGCTTCTTTGATATAATCAGTAGCCTCGTTGGCCGGGAGTGACTGTGCTAAATAGTCTTCAAAGATGGCGATGAGGCCAGCCAATCTGACGGGTCCGTGTAAGTCGATGACAGCGGTTCCTGCTTGAAGCATGCCACGACGAACATCGGGATGACGATCTCCTAACGCTTCGTCTCTAATCAAGAATTGGAAGAAGGGCTCGATATTCTCCGGGAGGAAGTTCGGCGCTGCGAGCTCGAAAGTTCGCGCGATAGACAACCGAGCAGGCCATGGGTCGGCTCTGTCCACACTCTGGGCGATGACCATACCCTATGTCAAAGATCAGTAAAGCCTGATGCTACATATAACATATTGCACAACGTACGTATTGATCAAATTCTGGAGCCAAAACTTTTGCCTGTATTCCAATGTCAGAGAGGATGCGTGGATGCGTGGAATTTTACCTCACCTTTTCGCGGTAAATTTCTTGCAACTCATTCAAGGTGCATGTGATAGATTGAGGCCAGTGTTCCACCGCATCCGCCAGCGACAGAGCGGTACTCGAGCGCACATACGCGTTCTCGTGCTCTATGCAAGACGTTAATGGAGATTCATTGATGATGATGCTACTCAGCTTACCTAAGTACTGCTTGCAACTAGCTAGGTAATTCTCCGGCACATCGAGACCATTATCTTCCCACAGGTGTATAGCCAACCTCGCATTCTGCTCATCATCATCATGGCATGCTATCCACAATTCAGGAGACCAATCCAGATCTGTCAAGTCGAAAGGCTACAAAGCCGGTGAGTAGCCATGTTTGAGACAGTCGTTATAATCGCGCTTTACCTGTAATGTTTGTAGACAGGACGTGCGTGCATATACCTCTTGCAGAAGGACGCCGTGTAGCAAAACGTCCAGCTCTTCAGAAGAAACCGTGGGATGCACCGCTTGTCCGATATCGACGAGGGTCGACGATGCTTCCTTTGCTAACTTCGGTTGTTGTCTGATCACCTGGAGCAGGTTCTGCATCGCCTGTTGTCGTGGGAAGTGGACGTCGGCGACTAAACAAGGAGCTTCTAAGTGTTGTGTTCAGTCAATCTCAGTAAATCACGTACATTCCCCAGAGTGGAATTTGACGATATCCAAGGAAAGCGCGACTTGCTCTAAAGGATCATCCTCTTCTGTGAGGCCTATAGCGCCTGTAGTGAATATTTGCGTAAGCAACGGAGTGATATAGGAGAAGGTCGTGACGTCAAAGGGGGCCTGTTCTGACAAAGAACGTAGGCGGTATAGGACCCGAAGCAAAAGAGCTTGAAGGTATAGTCAGTATAAACGAAAATATACTGAGCAGAACCAACGTACCATTGAGTGGTTCAACCTGCAAGTCATCTGGAATTCCTGCTACTTCACGACTTCTCAACGTGGCTATACCTACCCATCGCGAGAACGTATCTAGTCGCTCAGAGCAACAACGGGAAAGATCCTGATTAACCATTAGTCACAACGCCGCATACGAACACAAACGAAGCTTACCAGGTATCTCTCGAATGCAGTGAATCCCACTAATGCTACTGCCCTTGGGCCAAAAGCGGCGCGGAGAAGGAGCTCGATGATCGAGGAGATATACGCATGTAGTTCAACTCGAGCTGTGGCGAGGCTGTGAACCAAGTGCAAACCTCGCTCTAACCGACCCTTGATCACTTCCACTCGTGCCCGAATGCCTGATTCCTTTTCCAACTGGGCTTCCACCAGGGCGCGATCTTGCTTAGATAACGTGACTGGTCCGGTTGTCTTCTTTTTGCTGGCCAAAGACTTTCGCACTTCAGCCTCCCATTGTGCATCCTTGTATCCTTTCCCCTTCTTCTCGGGTTCTTCCACTTTCTTGTTCGCCAATACTATTATAGAGCGTCGTCAATCCTGATCACCGACACCAGAGTGTAGTTCTCACCGTCGACGTACGGAGTACCCTCCTGAGTGGCCCAGATCGCGATATCCATTTCACTGACGGAGTTGATCTGGTCGGCATCAATATCCGAGCGCAATTGGCTCACGATATGGGGAATGACAGCTCCGGGAGCAACGAATGTCAGAGTCGTGACTGCATTGTAGCTAGCCTGGCTGAATCCAGGTGTTGTGCTCTACACAAATCAATAACCTATCATGACTGATAGATGTGATCTCACCTGAGACGCCTCTAGAACTTTTGGGAGTAGAGAGTCGATGTAGGCTTCCACTAGTTCTTGGGGATCGATAGAGGCAGTCTGGCATAACTCTATCCAGGGTAGCCTGGAGCCTGTCCCAACTATATAATTGTACTTCAGGTCTGGAATGAGAAGGATCGTGCACACAAGCTGCTTACCGACGGCTGGATGGTGTCCTAGGACAACAAGATTCACGAGAAGAATCTCCCGGATTGAGTTGTCAAGGTCGGGTCCAAAGGCCGGACATGTGAGCAGGAACGCACACAATCTTGTTTCCGTGTTCAAAATCTTTACTTCGCCTTCTTCTGAAGGCGCCACCGGTTTCGTGAGAGTCGATTTTTCCCGTGTCAAGCGGGACACTAAAGCAAGCGAAACAAGATGATTGACTAGCTCGGGGTGTTTGGATGTTTGAAGAGACAGCGTAGCGAGCGTGGATCGTCGGATGTCGGTGGACGAGCTGTCGACCGCAAGGTGCAGGAACACTGAACCGAGCATAGAGCTGCAGGTATGTAAATAAGGGTGTACGTCCGTAAGAGTGACCGTAGTGCTCACCAAGCGTGCTCTTTCTTCATAAGATCGTCTTTGAAAAACGAAAGTACCTCGTCACTGGCACGTAAGAGCCATGCTTCATCCTGTGCGTCGTTCACCTTCTGGTACACCTTATCCCACAACAGGAACGATGGCTTGGAACCTGCGACAAGTAAAGATTGGATAGTAGCATTTTGATTAATCGGGGCGTCTGTAAATAATACGCGAGAAGAGCATCAGGAAATCTAGGTCTGCGACGTCGACGGTAGAATGTAATCGATCTACCAAATTTGCCACTTCGGTGGAAAAGCCCAAGAAGAACCGCAACAGCAACATAGGCTTCGAGAGGACCCGCCGGACTCGCAGCAGGACTTGCGGCAACTGTCTTCAGGTTGTTTTCAAATGCCGGATAGACAGCCGTAGCGAAATCTAGAGCTGCTTGGGTCGTAAGACTGCCCAATGACCAGAAAGCATCACCAGCGAGAGAGCAGAATGCCCGGCGCAGAACAGGCTTCGTGCCGTTCATTTCTTTGCATATTAAGGATAAGGTTTCGGAGGGAAGCGCAATGTCCTCGCGCAGGCAAAAGACCAGATGGGGTGCCAGTGAAGAAGCCAGCGTTGCCACAGAGGTGTCATGGGTTTCCTTCGCTAGCAGAGGGACCGCAGTCTGTACCAACGTAGCAGAAACCGATCGGGAGGGGGTCAAATGTCCGAGCATAGTGTATAGTGTAGTGCGATGCTCAGGGCCAGAGGTTTTGCCTGACTTTGGAAGGGCGAGAAGCTCGTCCAAGGAAAGTTTGAGGTTCTCTGGATTTGCAGCCTTGTGAACAATTGCCTTGAACAATTGGATCGAGTGCAAGCGCACGACAGCGTTGGAGGACTTTGCACTATTTAGCGTAGGAGTCAATATACTCCGGAAGGTGTCACCATCGACAGGCTTTGAATACGCAGAGAAGAAATCGGCAATTACTGTATCATAATGTTGAGTTGAGGAAGAATGTCAACCATACGTGAACATACCACTAAGGGATATTTCCGGAGAGCGTAATAGTGCTTTCTCCATGATCGGGAAGATCGTCTTCGACAAATCGTCTTCTTCGACGAAAGATGATATAAAATCATGCAGCGCGGGCTACATATTGTCAGTGTACATTGATGAACTACGTGACAACAGAGCGCACCGGTATATGAGAGGGCACCGGCGTTCTTGACATAACGACTGTCGTCGTATAGAATGTGATGATATCCGACTGCGCGAGTATTTCAGCAAAACACAAAATTTAGCAGAGGATGGGGACAGTATCGAACCTTCAACGCTGTATCTAGTTGGGTCACACTCTCGTCTTTGGCATTCTTAAGCCTGAGTTTTACATCGATGGACATTCCCAGCAAAGGAATTACAGAGAGAGGATTCGTATGAATCTTTGCGCGTGCAATCAGAGTCCTGATGACGTCGGATAGTAATGCAGGTTTCTGGAAAGAGGCGAAAGCCGCATGAGAACTAGCCGGTCAACAAAGAAGATGGACTTACCGTTCTCAAGGCACGTCTGGTCCGTACAACAGCGCTCTTTTGTACAGACGATTTCGCCTTGATATCCTTGTCGGCTAGGAGGTTGAGAAGAACGGCTATCGAGCCAACGAGGGGGTTCCAGGCCGGTGAGGTAGAGAATTCGGGGTTACATCGTACACATGACGCGTATATTCCGCAACCCCAACTTAACAGGACCAGCATGTCAGATGAAGCATGAGAACTGTGGCTGAAGGTTAGGTTACGACTATCCATGAGATTGCATTGAGGACGCGCCTAGCTCGCTTTTCTAGTCTCTGCGACTCATGCCATAACCAGCCAACTATCTGCTCGGTCACACCAAGCTTCGTCTCGTCTACCTCATTTCCAGAGGTTCCTCGTAGCTCATCTCTCTCCACGACGGCGATGCCCACTGCTTCGACTGCCTCGCGCGATTCCGAGTCCACATATCGCGGATATGTATGAGTCAAAAGCTTGAACACGTCCAACACCTGCGACAAAGTAAGGTCTAGTTTGCGGTCAATTTAACGGCAAGGCTGTAAACCGAATGACGCTTACCTCCAAATTTTGCGATATACAATAACTCTTCACGCAGAAACTGTATCCTAGCCTTTGTGCTGCTCGTGTATAGTCTCCTCTGTGCGACTCTCATGGCTTCATGCCAATCAGTCAGGATCAAATCTCTCCGCCATTCCGGGGGGCCAGAATTGTCGCTCTCGTTATCGTCAGGAATTGAGGATGTAGAAGCTATCCACGACTCTATCTCCGACTTGGCCATCGGACCAAGTGAAGGCGAGTCTTTTGCTTTGAGTTTAGAGAGTTTGGCGGGAGGCAGCTTGGAATGAAAAGAACGAGGTGGTCACACTGCGTAGACAATTTGAGAACATAGACGCCCGATGCAAACGGCGGGATTTCCAGAGATGGGAGTCACCGACGAAAGCGCTTACATAAATCACCTGGACCTCACCTGATCGATGGCTAATTAGACT